>CAUYON010199339.1:0-23790 GCA_963573935.1 Arctocebus calabarensis
CGTGGCATCACAGCTCACAGCAACCTCCAATTCCTGGGCTCAAGCAAGTCTCCTGCCTCCGCCTCCCAAGTAGCTGGGACTACAGGCGCCCGCCACAATGCCCGGCCATTTTTTGGTTGTAGCCATCATTGTTGTTTAGCGGGCCCTGGGGCTGGAATCGAACCCGCCAGCTCAGGTGTACGTGGCTGGCGCCTTAGCCCGTTGAGCCACAGGCACCGAACCTTAATGAGGATATTTCTTACATTTCGTTAAGTACAATTTTGCTATGGAGTATTAGTTGACTCTTTTTATCAAGCTGAGAAATTTCCCTGGCAGTGTGCTAAGAATTTTGTTTTCACTACTTCATGGGAAAATGCCTCATTTTGTTAAATGTATCACAGATATATGTCATGATTACCTTTAGGTTTCTCTTCAGCGTGAATGTGGTAAAACTACAGTATAGAAGAAAAGAATTTCCCCTTACGATGATCTATTCTTGCATTCCTAGGAAAAATCCTACTAGTCCATTGATTCATTCAATACAGTTATTTTATTTATGAAATTGACACTATTATTCCCAATAAAGATGGTTTTTCTCATCCTGTCATATTTTGTAACTATGATTATTCTGATTTGGCTAACATGAATTCATGATGTCCTATCATTTTTCTATGTTCTGAGATAATTTTCAGTATAACTGGCAACTCCATGAAGGTTTATTAGATACGACTTCCCCATAAAATCATCTAGTGCTTCTGGGGGATGGCAGGGGTCTTACACCATATTCACTACACATTTCTGTGGTTTTGAGTTTACTCTACTTTTCTATTTCAGGAGAATTAGGCAATTTCCATTTCTAACCTTTCAAATGCATTGGCAGAAGTGGTACACAGAATAGAATGCTAATGTTACAGGTGCCCTCTTCTCTTCCCCCATCACATTTGCCAATGGTTTATTTCCCCCCTTAAAAACACACACACAAAACTATTTTCTTGGAGCAATTTAAAGTTACCAGCAAAATTAAGCAGAAGCTACAGTTCCAATATACCTACACTCACACCGCCATGCCAAGTATAACTCCCCCAACTATCAACACCGTACATTCAATGAACCTACACTGACGTACAGTTATCACCAAAGTCCACAGGTTACATAAGGGTTTACACTTGGTGTTATACATTCTACAGGTTTCAACAAATGTACAATGAGAGTATCTACAATTTTTTTTTTTTGCGAGTATCTACAATTATGGTATCATACAGAATGGCTACAAAGCCCTACAAAATGTCCATACTCTTCATCCCTCCCATTTCTTTTCACTGTCTTCATAATATTGCCCTTTCTGAAATGTGACATAGTTGGAATCACATAATATGTAGGCATTTCAGATTAGCTTCATTTAGTAATACACATTTAAGTTTCTTCCACTAATTTTTACACCTTAATAGCTCATTTCCTTTTTCTTTTACCTTTTTTTTGAGACTCTGAATTTGTCACCCTTGGTAGAGTGCCGTGGCATCCACTCTCAGCAACCTCAAACTCTTGGGCTCAAGTTATTCTCTTGCCTTGGCCTCCCCAGTAGCTAGGACTAAAGTTGCCCAGCTACTTTTAGAAATGAGGTCTCGCTCTAGCTCAGGCTAGTCTTGAACCTGTGAGCTCAGGCAATCCACCTGCCTTGCCCTCCCAAAGTGCCACGATTACAGGCCTAAGCCATTGCACCTGATCCTCTCTTCTACTTTTTATTTTTTTGAGACAGATTCTCAATTCCGTCATCATAGCTCACAGCAACCTCAAATCTAGGGCTTAAGAGATCCTTCTACTCAACCTCCTGAATAGCTCAGATTACAAGTGCCCACCACAACACCCAGCTAGTTTTTCTATTTAGTAGAGACAGGGTCTCACTCTTGCTCAGGCTGATTTCAAATTCTTAAGCTCAAGCAATCCAACAGCCTTGGCCTTCCAGAGTGCTAGGATTATAGGCATGAGCCACTGCACCCAGCCATTAGTTCATTTCTTTTTAGCACTGAATAATATTCCATTTCTGGAGGTACCACAGTTGATTCATTCAATCATCTACTGAAGAACATTCTGACTGCCTCCAAATTTTGGCAATTATGAAGAAAACTATGAATATAAATATGCAGGGTTTTGTGTAGACCTAACTTTTCAACACATTTGGGTAAATATCAAGAAGCACAACTGCTAGACTCTACAGTAATAGTAGATCATGCTGTTATTGTAAAAAGCTGCCCAAGTAGATAGACCATTTTGTACTCCCATCAGCAATGAATGTGAGTTTCTACTGCTCCACATGCTAGCCTACACTTGGTGGTATCAGTATTTTAGCTATTCTAATAGACATGCAATGGTATCTCAATGCTGTTTTAACTTGCATTTCCCTGGTGACATAGTATGTGCAGGATCTTTTCATTTGCTTATTTTGACATCTGTATATCTTCACCACTGAGGTGTCAACATCTCTGGCTTACTCTTTGATCACCTTGTTTTCTTATTGTGGAGTTTTAAGAATTTACTGTGTTTTTTGGATAACAGTCCTTTATTAGGTTAAGTTCTTTCGCAGAAACCCAGTCTAGGGTTTGTCTTTTCATTCTCTTGGTTGACTGCGTACTGATTTTAAGAAACTCATTTCAAAGATCTTTTCTGCTTTTATATATATATATATATATATTTTTTTTTTTTTTTTTTTTGGTAGCTGGTGGTTCTCTAATTCATTAGTATTTGTTTTTATCTTAAATACCTATTCTTTGGTAGGCGTGGGGTCTTAAACCTGTAACACAGCTACCCAGGAGACTGAAGCAGAGAACAGCTGAGTTCAGTAACTCAGCTGAAATCAGTCTGGCCAATATGGTGAGACTCGATTTAAAAAAAAAAAAAAAAAATTCTAATTTCTTTGGATTTATTTTTCTAACTTCCTATTTCAAAGAATTGGTTATTTTTTACTTCATTTCCTTTTTCTAATGAACATTTAAGGTTGTAAATTTCCCTGTACCTTTTCAGCCACACTTGTATTCATTGTTTAGTTCTAATTATTCTAGTGTAATAATTAATATACATGCACTAAGAGAGACAAGAAGAAATTATACTCACAGAACAATAATTATTTTAAAATTTTAAGTTGGATACTACTGAATGAATAATTCAAGATAGCTAAAAAGCAGAATGGATGCAGAAAGAAAAGCAAGTGAATTAATAAGGAAACTTGAGGAGCCAGGTGCTATAATCCCAGCACTCTGGAAGGCCAGCATGGGTACAGAGCAAGACCTTGTCTCTTAAGGGGGCGGTGGGTAGGGCATGGTGGTGCATGCCTATAGTTCTGGTTACTTGGGAGGCTGAAGCAGGAGGACAGAGCCTAGAAGTTTGAGCCTGCAGTGAGCTATGATTGCGCCACTGTACTCCAGCCTGGGTGAAAAGAGCAAGGCCCTATCAATTAAAAAAAAAAAAAAAAAAAGATAATAAAGATAAACCTCAGGAATTTTTACATAACAAAGTACAAAGGAAAAAGACCACAAGTACAGAAGAAATATTTTGAAAAAAGTAAGAAGACCTAGAAAGAGATATGGAAGTTTCAATATGTGACTAGTAAGAATTTCAAAAAGTAAGTATCAAGAGACAAGAGAAAAAGTATACTGAAGAAAATAACAGCAAAGAGTTTCCTAAAACCAAAAACATGTCCTCAGACTTAAGGTCTCTAATTGGTCAAGTTTTCAAAACTAATAACTGAAAATATAATAAATTTCAGAATATTAAGACTCTCTGTTAAAGGTGGCAAAGGAGGCCCACCTGTGTCTATGGCAAACATACCCTGTTATGTAAGCTTATATCTTGCTCTTGCTCTGTAAACCTCTATTTTCCTCAAGAAACTTGGTTCCATGCTTGCCTTGAAAAAAAGGAATTGCTATTATAGGACTCTGTGTTTACCACGTATGTATAAAATGTCACACAATAATAGGACATATTGCAGAGGAAAAAGAAATTTAAACAAAATATAAGAATGCAAGAAACAAATAAGCAGCGGAAAAAAGATTTAAGTTATAGATAGTAAAAAGACTTAAAAAATCAAATGAATATTTCTGATATTATTGACTTATCAAGAATAGTGTAAAAAAAAAAAAACTATGCTACAGTTTTTATCTTGTACCAGGGACGGATATAAAACTGTAACTAAATATTGGGTGGCGCCTGTGACTCAGTGGACAGAGTGCTGGCCCCATATACCGAGGGTGGTGGGTTCAAAACCAGCCCTGGCCAAACTGCAAGAAAAAATGGTCAGTGTTGTGGCAGTTGCCTGTAGTCCCGGCTACTTGGAAGGCTAAGGTAAGAGAATTGCCTAAGCCCAGGAGTTGGAGGTTACTATGAGCTGTGACGCCACAGCACTCTACCGAGGATGATAAAATGAGACTCTGCCTCTAAGAAAAAAAAAAAACTGTAACTAAATATTGTTATAGTTTTAAGTGTGTACGAGCAAACTGTAAAAGTGACCACTGGAAAAACTGAAATAGAATATATATATAACTTTGAAAACTTATCAGAGAAAAATCAAAAGAAAATATAACGAAGCCAACAAAATTAGCACACACAAAACGTGGTAAATATAAAGCACAACTTAAAACACTATATTTCAATCTAACAATCAGCTATTATACAACACAAATATGTTAATCTCAATTAAAATATATAATTACAATTAGTTTTTAAATATATCTTTTGAAAAATCATCTACATGTGCTTACAAAAAATACACCTAAAATCAAATAACCCCGGAAAAAATATGAGAAAAAGGAGAAGATATACCAAATGCTTATTACAAAAAAAAAAAAAAAAAAAAGGCACATAGCCTATATCTCAGCAGCTAGGGCGCTAGCCACCTATACCAGAGCTGGAAGATTCGAATCCAGCCTGGGCCTATCAAACAACAATGACAACTGCAACCAAAAAATAAGAAGAGCCAGGCATGGTGGCGGGCACCTGTAGTCCCAGCTACTTGGGAGGCTGAGGCAAGAGAATCAGTTAAGCCCAAAAGTCTTAAGTTGCTGTGAGCTGTGACTGCACTGCACTCTACCTGGGGCAATATAGTGAGACTCTATTTCAAAAAAAGAAAAAGAAAAGTATAGTAGTACTAACACCAGACAACATGGAATATAAAGAGAAATCATTAAATGAAACAAAATTGGCTGCATACTGATTTTAAAGACACTATTTAAAGATACAATTATAAATCTCTAGATACCAAATAGCTTATCTTCAGAATATACAAAAACTGAAATTACTAGGAGAAACTGAAAAGTTCACACACTCGTAGACATTTCACAGAAGCCTCTTACTTTTAAATTCATACTTACACACAGATGAAAAATATTTACTTGAAAAATGCTTTCAGCTGTGTAATAGGACACACTTTAGCATGTTTGCAGAACTGTATTAATATGAAACAAATTCTGGGTAAGTCTAGCTCTCTAAAACTGTTTCAGAAATAATAAAAACTCCTATTCCTAGTAGAGGTATCACAAAATGAATAAGCCAGAAAGTAAATGTTACCAAAATTAAGAAACAGCACAGTGGCTCATGCCTGTAATCCTAGCCCTCTGGGAGACCAAGGTGAGAGAATCACTTGAGCTCTAGAGTTTGAAACCAGCCTGAGCACCAGGGACCCCAGCTCTGTAAAAAATGGAAAAATCAGCCAGGTGTGATGGTGCATGCCTGTAATCCCAGCTACTAGGAGGCAGAGGCATGAGGACAGCCTGAGCCCAGGAATTTGAGGTTGCAGTGAGCTACAATGATGCCACTGAACTCTAACCAGGGCAACAGAAGAATTTAAATCCAAAACAACTCCCTAAAACAAAAACCAAAAGATAAAAACATTAAAAAAAAAGAAAAACTAAAAATCACTATTTAAAAAAAGATGGTCAGATCCATAAAAAGAACAGTGGAGAAAAAAACCGAAACTAGTAAAGAATACTTTATCCTTCATGAACCCTGAGAAAATCGTATACAGAATGACTTTAAGACATAATAAGCTTCAAAGTCCAACAAATCTGTGTTTCAGTGCTTACTCCTTGTGTTAACAAAACTGAGATAAATAATTTAAAAGCTCTGGGCCAGGTGCAATGGTTCACACCTGTAGTCCTAGCTACTTGGGAGGATGAGACAGAGATCATTTGAGCCCAGGGGTTTTTGGCTGCAGTGAGCTATGATGCACTCCAGCCTGGGGTACAGAGAAAAGATCCTGTCCTTTAAAAACTGATGGGAGAAAAAAAAAAAAAACCCGAAACGAAAAAAGTAATTGACAATGATGATAATGACAATAATTTAAGTTCTATCCCTTAGATTCCATATCAATTAAATGGCAATAATAGTTTCTAGCCCTTTATGGGGCTTTATAGCTATCAGGAGAATAAAATAAAATAGTGACTTAAAAGGCTCAATAATTGATAGCTATTGCTACTATCAAATTGTACTTGGGATGCAAAGTATATCACATATACCTTGGTATTGTTCAATATCTGTTTTATAAACTGCTCTCTGAATTTTAAAATTAAATGAGAAATATTTTCCATTTATTTCTTACAATATTTGAGTTTTCAGTTCTTAGTGAGTTGCATTTTTTTTTTTATTAAATATAGGATCGCTGGGCTGAGCATGGTGACTCACACATACAATCCTAGCACTTTGGGAAGCTGAGGCAGGAAAATCATTTCAGGGTGGGTGTTTAAGACTGTCTGGACAGTAGCAAGACCCTGTCTCTACAAAAAAATAAAAAGAAAAGTAGCCAGGCATGGTGGTGCATGTCTACAGTGCTTGCTACTTGGGAGGCTAAGACACAGAAGCGCTTGAGCTCAGGACATGGAGATTGCAGTGAGCTATGGTCACACTTCTGCACTGTAGCCTAGGGAACAGAATGAGACTCAAGGGGAGGGGTCACTAATGGAATAAATACAGGCTGTTGCTCCACCACCTTAACAAGTGCCCTAAAGTTTTAGTCCAAAGAACAGAAAAAAGGTGAAGAATAGTATTAATACTATCATTCTTCAGTCCTAGTAATTTCTTTCTTTGTAGAACCAAGAAGATTTTCAGACAGAAAATATAAAAAACATCCACTGGAGCCAGGCACAGTGTGGCTCATGCCTATAATCCTAACACTCTGGGAAGCCGAGGCAGTAGGATCACTTGAGCTCAGGAGCTTGAGACCTGAGAAAAAGTGAGATCCTATTTACAAAACATTAAAAAATTAGTTGGGAACAGTGGCACACACCTGTTATCCCAGCCACTTTGGATGCTGGATCACATGAGCCTAGGAGCATGACATTGCAGCAAGGTATGATGATGCTACTAGGGCAACAAAAAACCCACACAAAACCACCCAATGGGACAGAATCCTGACCAGAATCTAGAGAACCAGTTTAAACAGCTAGTTTGGCATCCAGGAATGCCTGGGTAACTTTTTACTTTTGCTTTTAATGAATCAATGCCATTAGTATCAGTAACATACATTTAAAGGTTTATGGATTAAAATTCTTAGAAAAAGATCTTATTCATGTGCTCCAAGAATATTATCAAGTATTTTTTTCTAACCGGTTTTTAGTTGTTGGTGCCCAAGAGGAGGAGAAACCCCCAACCTCAAATAAATAAGGACACGGTAAGTCTGAATTCCCTAATACTAAATTTATTATAAAGTTTACAGATGGGAAATATAAGAAATTAAAGCAGATACTACTTGTACTTTGGCTTGTTCACTAATAATATATAAATCATTTCCTTACTTGCTTCTTATAAATTCAGCTCAGAAGGCTTTCTGTGTTACTTCTAAGTACAAAGCTGACAACATAGTTCCTTACCTTTCCATTAGCTTCTCTTTATCCCAATTGAAGTGGCTAAGGAGTATTCTTGTGATAGTTGCTGGATTCTAAAGAAGGAGGGAAAAAAAGTCATTTTAAGGTAACGGCACTTCACTGACATTTTGTGAACTTCTAGGATGAATTTAAATTTCCGTAATAGTCCACCCAAATATCCATTCATAGGATATTTCTTTATTCCCCTGAGGAAATACAAAATTTGAATTATATGATCAAGAATATTTAAAAATATGTCAGGTTTCTGTAAGATCAAAATAAGTCAAAAAGAAATTAAATGGAAAGTAAATTACTATATTAAATCAGGCACTAATTAAATTTTATAATTAAGACTTAACAGACCACCACATCTGCATACTAAATGTAATTAGTAAAATTTCTAATACCTAGCTGGAAGTGGTAGTGTGTGCCTATATAGTCTCAGTTACTTAGGAGGCTGGGTCAGGAGGATTACTTGAGCCCAGGAGTTAACTTGGTTTCTTTAAAAAAAAGATTTTTTTTTTCCTAATACCTTATGCATTTAATAGTTCAAATGGGTCCAAATTGTTTCTGAGTCAGAATGCACTTCAGAGATATTAAACCAAACTGACAAAATATGTATATCTTGTAATAATTTATAGTGTGTAAACTTAGGTTGCTATTTCATTTTTGAGAAAGAAAAACTATCACAAAATAATAAGAGCAAAGTTTATTTTATTCCCTTAACATTCAATACTGTCGCAAATATCTCTTATTTCCCATAAAACTATGAGCTTAGACTTTGAGTACAGAATTTTAACTTAAAATGCAATGGGGCTTAGGAGATCAGCAAAACCTGACTCATTCAACGTCACTAGAGCTAGTCACAATAGCAGAAGTGGAACATGGGTTGGTTAATTTGTATTTCATACGTAATTTTACTACATCAAATAACATTTCAAAGATCTCTGCAGGCCAACACTACTTTATTTCACCATAGTTAATTACTGATTTACAGCAACCTTGTATAAAAATAGGCCAACAAAGAAATCTCTATCAATGTTCAACAATACCATTTATCAGAGAAAAATTCACATACACTCATACACACACTCTCCTCAAAAGCCAAGGATGCAGACACTCTCACTAATTCATCGTAGCACATTTTGCTAATCTATCTAGGCCCTCCTTATTTTTTGGACCCAGACAACCCTAAGAATCCTTCTTTAACATAGCATTCTAGATAGACAACCACCAATCTACCAGAGTTAAGATACAAGAAGAGGTGAAGCCTATAGCTCCGTTGGCAGGGAGCTGGCCACATTCACCAAGGGTGGTGGGTACAAACCTGGCCCAGGACAGCTTAAAAAAAAAAAAAAAAAATAGAAAAACTGAGGGAAGAGGATCACTTGAGCCCAAGAGTTTGAGGTTGCTGTGAGCAATAATACCACGGCACTCTACCCAGGGTGATAGCTTGAGATTCTGCCTCAAGAATAAAAAAAAATGCAACAAGAAACCTATTAACTGATCCTAAGTTTTAATGCTGATTTGTACAGAATACATAAGCATTAGGTTTTTGTTTTTTAATTTTTTATAAGAGTTTTCCTCTGTCATCTGGGCTAGAGTGCAATGATACTATCATAGCTCAATGCAACCTCACACTCCTGGGCTCATATATGCCTTCTGCCTCAGCCTTTACAGAATACCTGGGAAGATAGGCTTGAACCACTGTGCCCAGCTAATTTTCCTATTTTTTGTCTGGCTATGCCTATCTTGAACTTCGGACTTCAAGTGATCCTCCTGGTTTGGCTTCTCACAGTGCTAGGATTACAGGTGAAAGGCACTGTGAAATGCCTGATGTAGAAATTTTAAAAGAACTCTCAGAGATGGTACTAGGTTTTCAGAACATTTGCCTACAACTGAAATAAAGTCAGTAATTTAGATTTAGCCATGTGTCAAACAAGAGCAATAATCTTAACAATTGAGAGACTTAAGTTTCATGGTAGATATTAACTAGAATTATGTAACTCTAACTTTGCAGTATCCAGCATATGATATTCCCTACTATTAGACAGGGTGTTTGGGAAAAATATTTCTGGAATTTTCAAAGAGTCTCAAATTGCAAAGATAGGCAAACAGGAAGGGTAATTATTTGATGTTGGTAAGGTCAAACACTGGATCCAGCCAGAAGTTTCCAAATCTAATATTGGTTTATCAAAAATAACAATAGAAACCTTGGTTAAAACACAGATTCCTAGGTTCCACTCTCAAACTTATTTTACTTAATAAGTTCTAGGCAGGGCCTCCCGGAATGTGTTCATAGCCATGTGAGGCATGACAGATGTGATTCTAAAACTAAGAGAACTCTATGCCCCTGGCTGAAGGAATGAAGAAAAGGCCCTTGAGAACTGAAAAGTACAGGAGAAACACTGAGACGAGAGAAATGGAGAAGTAGCTCTCTAGGTCTGTGTGTGAAACTCACCCAAAGTACAGAAGAGGCTTTCAGAACACAACTATGATATGAATCACTACCTGGAGCCTAGATAAACTTAACTGGGAACAAGAGGGGCAAATGCAAACAACATGGCAGAGGCTTTAAAAACTGAATAGGTAACGGAACCACTGCTTTATGTAAGATGAGAAAGAATTTGTAGGTATAACCTAACCACTTTGACTTGTCTACTAAAACGAACAAAAAGCCCTGACTTCTCCAAAGGATTTTAATAAGACCCAGAATCTTACAATATTCAGAACACCTGGGATAGAATCTAAACTACCAGACACAGCAAGAACAAAAAACCTTACCAATTCTCAGAAAAGATAATCAAAAGATATTGACTATTTAGTATCTGAGTTGTGACTCAGATACTAGAATTATCAGGCAAAGACTTTTAATGTGCCTATTAAAACCATGATCCATTAGGTAAGGGTGAATACCTTAAAACAAATGAAAGAAATTCTCAAGAGAAATATAAACTATAAAAAAAACTAAATGAGAATTTTATAACTAAACACAAAATTCACTGGATAGGCTTGCAATCAAACAGGAGATGACAAGAGGAGTCAGTGAACTTGAAGATACAAAAGAAACTATCTGATCTTAGTAACAGAGAAAAAAGGGTAAGGCTGTGGTCTCCAACTCCGGGCCTGGATGGGCAGTGGGCTAGTAGTGGCTTATTAGGAACTGGGCTATAGAGCAGGATTTAAGCAGCAGGCAAGCAAGTGAAGCTTCATCATTATTTACAGCATCTCCCGATAGCTGGCTTTATCACTTGAGTTCTATTTTCCTCTTGCATCAGGTCTCTCAGAAAAGTGGTGGCATTAGATTCTCATAGGAGCACAAACCCTACCATAAACTGCACATGGGAGGGTGCAGGCTATGTGCACCTTATGAAAATCTAATTAGCCCCTCTGATCCTATGTTGGACCTTGTCTGACACAATGATTTCCTATGCTCTGCTCCAAGGCAAATAAATGTAGGGAGGAGACCGAAAATGCAGCATTTTTTTGAGCTGCATTCTACACAACCCCTTAACTTGCTTGGGAGCTGCATAAAATGAAAATACACATTAACAGGAATACTCTGGCTTCTAGGAAGGATTTTTCAAGTGATCTGAAAAAGAAAATACTTCAGGAATATGAATTATGTGCCTCTCATGATAAGTTGGTAATGATGCTGAGTATATTATTTGGCCCTCAAACACAGTTTGATCACTGGTTGTAGGAAGGAACAGACTGTTCAATTTGAAAAACCAACTATTATTTTAGAATACAAAAAGTTTATGGAAAGAGTGGATAGAGCTGATCAGTACTGTGGACATTACAGATTTACCATGAGGTCCTACAAATGGTAGAAAAAAATCAATTCTTCTGGTTGATGAAAGTTACAGTTGTGAACAGCTACATCCTTTACTCATTAGATAAGGAGGAGAGAGGAGAAAAAGTACAGACATACTTTTCTTAAAGGAGAAATCTCATCACTCAGCTTGTGAGAATGTGAACAACAGAAATTCAAAACACGGGGGAAGACCATCTTCTGACACTGAGGAAAGGCTAAATGAGAATATGCATTTTATAATGCATTTTGCATTTTCTAAAGCAAAATGAAAAAAAAAATAAAAAGAACACTGCTTGGTTTGCAGCATAAGAAATGAGAAAGGCAGAGGAGAGAAACCATTTTCTACTGTGAGACATACAAGAGGAAGCCTGGACAGCATCCTGGAGATTGCTTCAAGAAGTACTACACTCAAAAAATCACAAACAAACATAAACATAAACACTTTATTTTATGTAACCTAAGGTAGTTGAGTTCATATTTGTTTTTCTCTTTTAAGCTGCAGAATAATTACAAGTAATTCACTCTTTCCCGTCCAAAATATAGTAAGAGTGGGTGGTAGAAAAACTGGATTTTTTCTGATGATCTGAAGTTGAGCTGAGGCAGGAATGCTAGCACTGTCTAGTTTCAGGGAAACAAGCTCAAAGCTCCCCTTGATTCTACATTGTAGTGAGTTGTATAATTATCTCACTGAAGTACACAACAAAGTAATGTGCTTGAATCAATCTGAAAGGTAAAATGTGATATAAATGTGGAATATTTTTAAAACTTCAAGTATCCCAAAAGAAGGCAGAAAAAGGAGAAACAGAAAAACAACATCAGGACCTAACTCCAATCACATCAATAATTACATTAAGAGTAAATATTCAAAACAAACCAGTAAAAGACAGCAACAGCTAAAATTTTTTTTTAAAAGGGCAAAACCACTTGCTATTACCCAGTTTTCAGTGTATCAAAGATACATTATGTAAACATCAATCAAATGAAGCTGCAGTAGTTATATTTCTATCCAAATAAACTTCAGAAGAAGGAAAATTATCAATGATAAAGAAAAACCTCACAATGGTAAAAAAAAAAAAAAAAAAAAAAAAAAGGCAATTCACCAAGAAGACATATAGCCCTAAATGTATGCCTCTTAACGAAACTCAAAATAAAGTGAAAACTGATAGAAATATAAGAAAAACAGGGTAGCACTCATAGCTCAGTGGGTAAGGTGCAGACCACATACACCTAGGCTAGCGGGTTCAAACCCAGCCAGGGCCAGCTAAACAACAACTGCAACAACAATGACAAAATAGCCAGGCTTTGTGACGGGTGCCTGTAATCCCACTTACTTAGGAGACTGCAGCAAGAGAATCGCTTAAGCCCAGGAGTTTGAGTTTGCTGCGGGCTGTAATGCCAGGGCACTCTACCAAGGGCGATATAACGAGATTCTGTCTCAGAAAAAAAAAAAAAAAAGAAAGAAAAGTAATATAAAAAAAACAAACAAATCCTGGCTTAGCACCTGTAGCTCAAGCGGCTAAGGCACCAGCCACAGACACCAGAGCTGGCACGTTCGAATCCTGCTTGAGCTCACCAAACGACAATGACAACGACAACCAAAAAATAACCGGGGCATTATGGCAGACGCCTGTAGTCCCAGCTACATTGGAGGCTTAGGCAAGAGAATCACTTAAGCCCAGGAGTTGGAGGTTGCTGTGAGGGCAACAGCCTGAGGCTCTGTCTCAAACAAACTCTAGCCAGGGCAACAGCTTGAGGCTCTGTCTCAAACAAACAAATCCACAATTATATGTAGAGATTTCAATACTTTTCTATCAGTAATCTACAGAACAAGTAGACAGACTACTTGGAAATTTAATCATCTTCTAAATAACCCAAGGGCCAAAGAGGAAATCTCAAAGAAAATTAGATGACATCTTTAACTGAACAAAAATGAAAATCCAACATATCAAAATTCAACATAGTTAACAGTGTTTAGAGAAAAATTTAACACATTAAATGCTTATATAAAGAAGAAAAGTCTCAACTGCTTCAACAGAACAAAATCCACCAAAGCAAGCAGAAGAAAGGGAATAAAGAGGAGATCTATGAAATTGAAAGCAGAAAAGTAAGAGAAAATAAAGCTAGCAATGAAGATCAATAAAATTAATTAAACTCCAGCAAGAACAATAAGATAGAACTACCAACAAATCTTTACCCATTAAATTCAACAACTCAGGTTGGGAACAGGGGCTCTCACCTAAAATTCCAGCATTTGGGAGACCAGGAGTTTGAGGCCAGCTGTGCAACATAGTGAGCAAGTGCGGGTATCTCTACAAAAAATTTAAAAAATTAACCAAGTAAACTCAGCTACACAGGAGGCTGAAGCAAGGGGATCACTTGAGCCTGAGAGGTTGAAAAAGGAGTGAGCTAAGATTGTACCACCACACTTCATCTGGAGTGAAAAAGTGAGACCTTATCTGTTAAGAAAAAAAAAAAAGCCTGAATGAAAATTGACTAATTGTTCTAGAAGACACAATACTAAACTACATTAAAGAAAACACATGGCTTGGCACCTGCGGCTCAACGGGCTAAGGCGTCAGCCACGAAGACCTGAGCTGCGGGTTCGAATCCAGCCCGGGCCCGCCAAACAACAATGACAGCTGAAAAAAAAACTGGCCAGGCATTGTGGTGGGCGCCTGTAGTCCCAGCTACTTGGGAGGCAGAGGCAGGAGACTCGATTGAGCCCAGGAATTAGAGGTTGCTGTGAGCTGTGATGCCACAGCACTCTATCTAGGGTGACAGCTTGAGGCTGTCTCAAAAAAACAAAAAACAAAAAAACAAATACTCCTGTAATTATGAAACTGAATATGTAATTATTCATAATTATACAAATAAAACTCAAGGCCAAATGATATCATTGGTAAATTCTACCAATCATTCAAGGAAGAGAAAAAAAAATTCTACATAATGTCTTCCAGAAAACAAAAGAGAAGGGACTACTTCCCCTAAAAATTCCTATTGTAAGATGTGCGTCACCCTGACACCAAAAAATCAAAGGTATTACAAGAAAACTATTAGGTCATTAAATCTGAAATGTTTGGGCTCGGCGCCTGTGGCTCAACAGGCTAAGGCGCCAGCCACGTACACCTGAGCTGGCAGGTTCGAATCCAGCCTGGGCCCACCAAACAACAATGATGGCTGCAACCAAAAAATCTGGGCTCTGTGGCGGGCGCCTGTAGTCCCAGCTACTTGGGAGGCAGAGGCAAGAGACTCGCTTGAGTCCAGGAATTGGAGGTTGCTGTGAGCTGTGATGCCACGACACACTATCCAGGGTGACAGCTTGAGGCGCTGTCTCAAAAAAAAAAAATCTGATATGTTTGATTTCAAATCAAAAGTTTAGTTTATTATATCTCAAACAAGAAGCAGTACAATTAATCAAAGTCTGCGCCTAAACCATCAACACAATTTTGCCATCTTTACAGTAGTTTGCTTATGCCAGCGGCAAAGAAACCTGCAGAGTGTGTGATGCACAGCTTGTTAAGAATTAAATATTCTTCCTTGCAAAAAGTGATCCAAAGCCTAGAAGTGGTTCTCAGCTGGTGCAAAGCCTGGTGAATACGGTGGATGACAAAGAGATTCCAAGTTCACCTTCTGTAGTGTGAGCCGGGTTGTTTGTGCAACAACGCTGTCTTGTAAGAGGAATAGCCTGCCTCTGTTGACAAGCATCCTTATAATGTACAATTGGTTGTAGTAGACATCCATTCTAATCAACTGACAAGGTTTTATGAAGCTGTAGTGGATATTATCAGCGCTAGACCACCAGACAGACACCATGAGCTTTTTGATAAATACTTCTTTGGACATGTTTCAGCACATTATCTTTTTTTGTTTATTTGTTTAAAACAGAATCTCATTCAGAACGCCAGGCTAGAGTTCTATGCCATCAGTCTAGCTCACAACAACCTCAAACTTTTGGGTTCAAGCAATCTTCCTGGCACAGCCACCCTAGCAGCTGGGACTAAAGGCTCCTGCCATACCTGGCTAATTTTATATATATATTTATATGTGTGTGTGTGTGTGTGTGTGTGTGTGTATATATATATATATTTCCCCCCCCCACTCTTTCTCAGACTGGTCTCAAACTCCTGAGTGCAAGCAATCCTCCCGCCTTGGCCTCTCAGAGTGCTAGAACTGGCACTTCATCTTTATCCAACCATTGTCTGAACACTGCCAATTGTAAAAAAGAATCCATTTTTCACCACCTATAACAATATGGTGTAGAAACAAGTTTTCCTTTACATCAGGATGGCAAACAGAAGCAAGCCTGAGATGATCTCTTCTGATGCTCCTTTAATTCATAAGGAACCCATCCATCCAGCTTCTTTACCTTGCTAATTTGTTTCAAATGGTCCAATATTATCAAAATAGGAATGTCAAATCTTGCTGCTCATTCATGCATAGGTTGAGATGGATTTGCTTCTACTACAGCTTTCAGCTCACATCATTATCCATCTTGGTGTCAGGTTGCCCACAAAGCTCTTTTTCAAGATTAAAATCACCAGAAGGGAACTTTCTCAAACCATCAACATACTGTGTGCTCATTAGCCACATCCTTCTCAAATACTCCATTGATATTTCAAGCTACCTACACCGGATAGAATAATATAGAACTGAAATCACAAGGAGCTTTTTTTTTGAGATAGTCATAATTGGTAGAGTGCTATGGCTTCACAGCTCACAGCAACCTCAAACTGTTAGGCTTAAGTGATTCTCTTGCCTCAGCCTCCCAAGTAGCTGGGACTACAGGCGCCTGCCACAACACCTGGCTTTTTTTGGTTGCAGTTGTCATTGTTGTTTGGCAAGCCCGGGCTGGGTTCGAACTCGCCAGGTTCAGTGTATGTGGCTGGTATGCTAGCCTCTCAGTTACAGGTGCTGAGCCGAGAAAAACTCTTTAAAAAAGCCATTGTAGGATGGTGCCCACAGCTCAGTGGGCAGGGCAAGGGAAAAATACACCAAGGTTGGTGGGTTCGAACCCGGCTGGAACCAGCTAAAACAACAATATCAATGGCAACAACAACAACAACAAAATAGCTGGGCATTGTGGTGGGCACCTGTAGTCCCAGCTCCTTGGGAGGCTGAAGCAAGAGAATTGCTTAAGCCCAAGAGTATTGAGGTTGCTGTGAGCTATGACGCTGCAGCACTCTACTCAGGGTGACAGCTTGAGACTCTGTCTACAAAAAAACAAAACAAAACAAAAAAACACATTGTAGATTTCTTTAGTGTTCATAAAATAGTCATAAATCCAAATGATCTTGAATTAGACACAAATATACTGCTGTATACTTCACATTTTACAACCAAGAAACAACAGGCCATGTAAACCTCCAATACATTTTCTTGCCAATTATACTCAAAATACATAGCTCAATGATTAAGAATTATGACAAAGGAATATGTGCCATGTATTAATACCTCCCTTCATGAAGGTTTATAATTGGTGGACTAAGAACATATCTACATATATTTGCCGAAAGGATTTTAAAGAATGAATATATCACTAAATGTAGACCTCTGAACTAAATCATTGTTTTACATTATTGTAATATATGTAGATAGTTTTAAAGGTTTATCAGTCTTCTTTGCCACACCTCAGCCACTACTTATTTCTAATCCTCTGAGGTAAACATTCTAAACTTTTAGCTGTTTCTTATATTTACTTCAATCCTAAACAAGATGCTTATGCCCAAAGAGTTGTTATTTTTCCATTTTAGGTATTATCTATCACCTTCTTAATGTGAAAAATAAGAATGTAGCACTGTCACATGCACCTCTCTTTCTTGCATAATTTATCATAATTTTTAATTATATTCATTGGTTTTAATATTCAACTAACAGGAATTCCAGAAGGCGGAGGCAAGGGAGGAAAATTACCAAGACAGTAATAGAAGTTAATTCCTTCTTAAAAAAAAAAAAAAAAGTTAATTCCCCAAAGCTTTAAAAGGGCACAAATCTCTCAGATGAAAGGGTCCACTAAGGACTCAGCAGAATAGAAAAGTCACACACATCTCTCTTCAGAACACCAAAAGAAAGAGACAGACTGATACTTAAAATTAAAAACAGAAGAAAAAGAAAATAGAAAAGTCACACAGAAACAAGACCCAGTCTTATCAGTAACAGTGAACTACCGAAGCCATTGTCTTCCTAAAGATTCCAATCTATAGCTTCCCTCTAGCCAATCTAGAAATCAAATGTGAAGGAAAATTAGGTAAGTTATCAGGGCCCCAAAGAATAAAGTTTTGGGGTTGTTAAATTAAGGATGTAGTCCAGCAAAATGCAATTAAATCAAGAAAAAAAACAGAGATCTAAAGACTCAGAGGCTCCGACAGTGAAACAAGTCCATGGTTGAGAGCTATATATAAGAGGCTTAGAGGAAAAGCCTGCCTGATTAGAAGAGCAAATGAAGGGCTCCAAAAAAAGTGTAAATAAATCCAAATGACCTTGATACAGAGTACTGTTCTTAGGAAGGTCCAGAGCATTTGACATTAGGCCTGTTAAAAAAAAAAAAGTAATGATCATAATACATTACTTGGAATGTCACTGAATGATATTTATAAACCATAAAAAATTCAGCAGTGTCACTTTAAAAATCAAGCTATGAGTAAACTAGTAAGATGTAGTTATAATCACAAGACAAAAAGATCTCCATAACATCAAAGTATAGCTGGCTTTTTAGAAAGTGGGATTCTCAAAGATGGAGAAAGAAAGCTAAGAGGAAAGAGATAATATCAAAAAGTGATTGGGGTTCTGTGCCTGTGGCTCAATGGGCTAAGGCGCCAGCCATGTACACCTGAGCTGACGGGTTCGAATCCAGCTTGGGCCCGCCAAACAACAATGACGGCTGCAACCAAAAAATGGCTGGGCATTGTGGCGGGTGCCTGTAGTCCCAGCTACTGGAAGGCAGAGGCAAGAGACTCACTTGAGCCCAGGAACTGGAGGTTTCTGTGAGCAGTGATGCCACAGCTTGAGGCTCTGTCTCAAAAAAAAAAAAAAAAAGTGATTGGGGCGGTGCCTGTGGTTCAAGGAGTAGGGCACCGGCCCCATATGCCAGAGGGGGTAGGTTCAAACCCAGCCCTGGCCAAAAACTGCAAAAAAAAGTGATGGAAACAGAGAGATGAAAGGTATAAATGTAATTATTAAAAGCCATAATGGCTCTTTTCTCTTCCTTCCCCCGCCTTTCTCGTGTGTGTGTGTGTGTGTGTGTGTGTGTGTGTGTGTGTGTCTCTCTCCATCCCTCCCTCCCCCCTTCTCTCTTTCTCCTCTCTTCCCCATTTCTCTCTCTATTTCTCTCTCTCTCCCCTCCTCCTCCTCCTTAATGCTGCTCTGCAGCTTCCCCTCTAATAAACACCTTTGTTACAAGCAAAAAAAAAAAAAAAAAAAAGCCATAATTATGGCTCGGCACCTGTGGCTCAATGGGTTAAGGCGCCAGCCACATACACCTGAGCTGGCGGGTTCGAATCCAGCCCAGGCCCGCCAAACAACAATGACGGCTACAACCAAAAAATGGCTGGGCTCTGTGGCGGGCACCTGTAGTCCCAGCTACTTGGGAGGCAGAGGCAAGAGACTCACTTGAGTCCAGGAATTGGAAGTTGCTGTGAGCTGTGATGCCACAGTACTCTATCCAGGGTGACAGCTTGAGGCTCTGTCTCAAAAAAAAAAAAAAAAGCCATAATGACTTTCACTTATTACCACATTGCATATATTAACTTTGCTTTCCTTTCAAATAAAAGATCAAAGAAAGAGCTACAATAACTATTAATCATTCAGAACTCATTAAGAAAAGGATATGAAAAGGTAATTCAGGGAAATGTAAATTAAAACAACCAGTGGCGCCTGTAGCTAATGGGAGTAGGGCGCCGGCCCCATATGCTGGAGCAGGCGGGTTCAAACCCAGCCCTAGCCAAAAACTGAAAAAAAAAAACAAACAACAAAAAAAACCAAGCAAATAATATTTTATCAGAGTAACAAAAATTTGAAGATTCTTATGAGTTGGCGGCAAGACTGTAGAGAAAATGATAGTTCACACACTGCTGTGTAAAAATAAACTCATAACCTTTTTGAAAACATTCAGCCTCACTTATAAAAACTGCAAAAAAAATAAAGGGAAGACACATAATACAGGATGAATTAAATGTCCAACAATAGGGAGAATGATAAATTGATGTGATGTTAGAGAATCACCATACAATTGTTAAATCCACAATATACTATTGAAGTGAAAAATAGCAACTAGCAGAATTAAATGTTTTAAAGTTTGACAGAAGAAAGCACTATTTAAAAAAAAAAAACAAAACATCCCAAGCAATGACTAAGTCCACTCAAAAAGTTCATAATTTTACCTCCTTTCCATAAAGACAGATTAATCACATAAAAAAAAATTAAAACCAATTAACACTAACACGCATACTTAAAGAGAAAACTCAGTAGATGTTAATTTTGAAAAGTCAATAGTGGCAGTCAGGACCAAGGGTGGTGGCTCATGGCTATAATTCCAGAACTTTGGGAGACTGAGGTTCCCTTGAGGCTAAGAGTTAAGGCACTAGCCTGGGCAACACAGTGAGATTCCCTCTCTAATAAAAAAAAATAAAAAAATTAGCCCAGCACACTTGTAGTCCTAGCTACTTTCTTAAGAAGATGAGGCAGGAAGATCCCCTGAGGCCAGGAGTTCAAGCTGCAGTGAGCTATGATTGAGCCACTATACTCCAGCCTGGGCAGCAGAGGGACAGGGTCATACCAAAAAAAGAAAAGGCGGGGGTGGGGGCTGGGGGTAGGGGGTGGGGCTGTGGAGCAGAGTCAGGATTAGAACTTAGTGCCTAGGTCTCTAAAATGCAAAGCTATTTTGCCTTATATTCAGTTAAACTGCTAGATGGAACAATTTTCAAGAAATACATGAATAATACTCATTTTAATGTTGCGAAATCACAAAAGGTAAAAAATAACTTATGATAAATTCAGCAGACAGTGAAATACCTAAAATAATATACATTTGGAAGAAGGTGCTAAATACCAAACATGAAAGCAAAACAAAGTTAACTGAAAAGGTTTCCAAGACCAAAAAATCTTATTTTAACATTATTGATTGAAAATACCCCTGCCACAATGTATCATGAAATAGTAGACCAGATCTCAACACAGCACATGTTGTTTATAAAAGTATTAACTACCAACATCAGCCTTTTGAGCCAAAATTTAAGCTGGGGATAGTTAAGATTTTAGGTTTTACAGTCATCTTGAAAACCCAGCAATCTCCACTGAACACCAAATGTAAATTTTATCTGCCTTTTCATTTGGTTATACTTGAAAAGCACTTTTTTAACCTATTCAGTAAAACACAATCCTTTCCTTTTAGAACATTAACAGCAAATAAAACGATGCAAATATCTGTATCATTTAGCCCTCCCTCTAGTACCTCACTTTATAGCCAATACTAAAATGATACAAGCAACTTAACACTTAACAGTATAAGGTCTGACAATTAAGTTCACAAACTTGCATCCTGTGCTTATATTTGGTAGCACTGTACAAAGAACATATATACAGTACATAAGGTTATGAAATCATAACCTTAGTATACCACATATCAGTGTCTCACAGTTGTGTTTGTGTCACCAGGTGGTGGTGTCTTGCTGAGCCGCGTTTATGATTGTTGCATGTTTTTTGAGTGCCATTATGAGAACGTCCAGAGTTTGAATTAGAGTGATGAACAAACCTACATAAATTTTTTTCCTAAACTTGGCAAGGGAAGGGCTATCAGACACATGTTAGTCCAAGTTTATGGGGATAATGCCATGAAGAAAATGGCAGCATACAAATGGATAACAGGATAACATGTTTTTCTGAGGGAGAGACAATGTCACTGATGAAGAGAGGCCCAAGCAGCCAGTAATAAGCACAACTGATAAAAACATTGCAAAAATTCATTGAATCAAAATCATCAGCTGACTGTGAGAAGCACAGGAACAGCATTGTTGTTAAGTAAACATCAATAGAGAATTAGGAAAATCGTAACTGAAAATCTTGGCCAACAACTCATGGCTCCTGCATCACAACAATGCACCAGGCTCATACCGCACTGACTTTTGAGTTTTTTACCCATTAAACAAATAATTGCTTTGGAACAGCCTCCCTACTCACCTGATCTGGCCCACCATGATTTTTTTCTTTACTTAAAGATAAAGGAATTATTGAAAGGAAAACATTTTGATGACATTTAGGACATCAAGAGTAATAGGACAATAGCTTTGATGGCCTTTCCAGAAAGAGTTCCAAAACTTATGAAGGATGTACTAGGTACTGGCATTGATGCATAGCTTCTCCAGGTGAGTACTTTAAAGGTGACTATAATGATATTCAGCAATGAGGTATGTAGGTATGTAGCACTTTTTCTAGGACATGTTAGTGAACTCAATTGTCAGACCTTGTAAGCTTGACATTTCTTTCTCTTCATGAGTTTGCACTGTACTGCCTAAATTACAACTTGCCTATAATTTAGGTTTGAAGGTTCATAAAATGTTATTGCTCTCCCACCCCATCCCAGCATTTAAAAAAAAGGGAGGGGGGCCAGGAATTACTATTATACCTATCACTTAGCAAGTAAATGGACACAAATGTTTAAATAGAAATCCTTAAGTTTCCTTATAGAAGCCAGCTGAAGAACTGAAAGATTTAGTTATTTTCATCAAAATAGTGCACAATCAGAAACATAAACATATAAATATACACAACACAGACAGATTGATCTTTCCTGCTTTTCTTCCCACAGTTTACAAAACAGGATCCTTTGTCACTACAGTTTCTGAAAATCAACAAGGTACATGAATCGAGCTAATACCATTAATATCCTCCATTTAATCTTTTCTATTATTCAGCATTTTAAATATAGTAGCAAATGCCATTTACTTTGTTGCCTAAGAGCCAAACAGACTTCTACTTTAAAAAATAATAATAAAACTATGCCCTTTATGTCAAATGTGTCATGTCAGAACAGTCTTTCCAATAAAGATTTATAGGATAAACAATATGCCCTTAAAAAATGAGGTACTTGCTGCCAACATATGTGTGTGCAAGTATGTGTGTTTAACGGTCCTTTAATGACTTGTCTTTGGAATGATTCTGTCCTACCTTTGCTGCTGCAGCCCGCCTGTCCTTTGCATCACTGAATTCATACTTCTGGAAGTACCCAATATGCACTGTAACAGACAGATGGACAGATCAATGGGCCACAGCGGCAAAGGCCAGACAGACAGACTTGATAAAAATTAAAATAAAGGGGTGGGGGAAATCAGAAGAAAGCACATCTACCTATATTCTATATAATAAAATACCCATGCACACAACCCCAATAAACTATTCTTGATTACATTTCCTTCTTATAAATAGAAATGGTACCAACTACAAGAAGACACAATAAATTAATCAGTACTTTTAACACCACTGAAATTTAAACGTACAGCAGACACTTCCATAATCATGCCATGCAGTTCCATCAAACAGAGGCTGCTGCTCTTCGTTACACAAGAAAGTATCACATCCACAGAAGGCTGTCTACATCAAAATTAAAGGGGCAATTATTATTATTATTATTATTTTTTTGAGACAGAGCCTCAAGCTATCACCTTGGATAGAGTACCGTGGCATCACTGCTCATAGCAACCTCCAATTCCCGGGCTCAAGCGAGTCTCCTGCCTCCGCCTCCCAAGTAGTTGGGACTACAGGCGTCTACCACAATGCTTGGCCATTTTTTGGTTGCAGCCGTCACTGTTGTTTGGCAGGCCTGGGCTGGATTTGAACCCACCAGCTCAAGTGTACGTGGCTGGCACCTTAACCGGTTGGGCCACAGGTGCCGAGCCCCATATACCGAAGGTGGCGGGTTCAAGTCCGGCCTCGGCAGAACTGCAAAAAAAAAAAACAAAAAAATAGCCGGGCGCTGTGGCGGGCGCCTGTAGTCCCAGCTACTCGGGAGGCTGAGGAAAGAGAATCGCTTAAGCCCAAGAGCTAGAGGTTGCTGTGAGCAGTGTGACGCCACGGCACTCTACCCAGGGCGATAAAGAAAAAAAAAAAGAGTGAGCCCTCAAACATGAATGCTAGGAGGTAGTTTAGTTCAAGCCAAAC
>CAUYON010199341.1:0-69799 GCA_963573935.1 Arctocebus calabarensis
TTTTTTTTTTTTTTTGAGACAGAGCCTCAAGCTGTCACCCTGGATAGAGTGCTCTGGTATCACAGCTTACAGCAACCTCCAATTCCTGGGCTCAAGCGAGTCTCTTGCCTCTGCCTCCCAAGTAGCTGGGACTACAGGCACCTGCCACAATGCCCGGCCATTTTTTGGTTGCAGCAATCATTGTTGTTTGGCGGGCCCGGGCTGGATTCAAACTCGTCAACTCAGGTGTACATGGCTGGTGCCTTAGCCTGTTGAGCCACAGGCGCTGAGCCCTTTTCTAAGTTTTTAACCTAACTCCCCAGACTCCTGTGTGACCTTACCTATAATCAAATACTCCCTGGGGGAAAAAAAAACTGGTCATGTGTTTAATTTCACCTTGAGCAATTGCTTAAAGCTTCATTGCCTTCTTTTCCCCAGCAATGTCTTCCTCCCTGAGCTAAGCCTGATTCTTAGTTCATATCTGGAATAAACAAATGCCCCTGGGGTGGGGAACCCAGATAGAAATCACCAGTTCAACTTGGAAATGTTCTTCTGTCTCTAATAATTTAGTTCTTTCATATTTTGATGCTGCCTAGTTCTCTGATGCCTTTAAAATTCAATTTTAAAAGTTTATCTGGTTCATTCGAGTTACTGCAATGCACTGATTTGCCTTGACCTTCGACATCCTAACTGGAATATTAATTTTATAATTGTGTCAATGTTTAATCTGTTACTTGACTAAATCTTCTTCGTTGCTTTTCTATGAATTCTCTTGGGTTTTTCAGATACATGATCTTATAGGATATTAGTAGGCAGTGTTTTTTCTTTTTTGAGACACAGCCTCAAGCTGTCACCCTGGATAGTGTCATGGCATCACAGCTCACAGCAACCTCCAATTCCTGGGCTCATGTGAGTCTCTTGCCTCTGCCTCCCAAGTAGCGGGGACTACAGGCGCCCGCCACAATGCCTGGCCGTTTTTTGGTTGCAGCTGTCATTGCTGTTTGGTGGGACTGGGCTGGATTTGAACCCGCCAGGTCAGGCGTACGTGGCTGGTGCCTTAGCCCGTTGAGCCATAGGTGCCGAGCCAGTAGGCAGTGTTTTATTTTCTTTCTCTACATAACACTTCCAAACTCACCTTGAGTAGCAGTAGACACAGTGTACATTCTTGTTTTTTGACTTCAGTGGGACACCATCTACAAGGCACCTAGTAAGGTCCTGGCCTTTCTGCTGAGGGGTGTGTGTATGTGTGTGCAGTGATGCTATCATGTTAAGAAAAGTACTTATGGTCGGGTGTGGTGGCTCATCCTAGCACTCTGGGAAGCTGAGATGGGTGGATTGCTCGAGCTCATGGGTTCGTGACCAGCTTGGGCAAAAGCAAGACACCCGTCTCTACTAGAAAAATAGAAAAACTGAGGCAAGAGGATCGCTTGAGCCCAAGAGTTGGAAGTTGCTGTGAACAATGATGCCATGGCACTCTACTCAGGGCAACAGCTTGAGACTCTGTCTCAAGAGGAAAAAAAGAAAAGTACTTATTAATTCCTAATTTAGAGTTCTTAACATAAGCTGATATGGAACCTGTCCAGATACTTGTGCAGGTCTGGACATAATTATATGATTTTTCCTATTTCTGTCAAAATGAAAGATTATATTAATGGTTTCAAAATAGTGAATTTATTTTACATTTCTGGACTGTAGTGAAAGGGTCATGGTATATAATTTTTACTTTCAAATATGCTGTTAGATTGTGTTTGCCAACATTTATCACTTTTGAATTGACATGGACAAGCGAAATAGGTTTGTAGTTTCCTTTTCTGATACCAACTTTTTCAGATTTTGGGAACAGTGATCTATTTCCTTCATAAAATAAAAGTTTTCTTTTTCGATAGTCTGAAGTATAGCAGCATTGGGAAATTTTAGTCTTTAAAGCAGCAGTTCTCAACCTGTGGGTCATGACCCAGAGGAACTGTATTAAAAGGTTGCGGCATTAGGAAGACTGAGAACCACTGCTTTAAAGGGTTGTAGAAATTCCTTGTGAAGTCATCTGGGCTTAGTGAGCTTTCAGTGGGAGTTAACTGTTTTCTCTGTTTCTTCTATAGCAATTTTTCAGAATTAGACTTATTTCTACAGAGGTCAATTTTCCTAAGTTGCATTTTTCTTAAAAAATATTTACGCTGGCTCGGCGCCTGTGGCTTAAGCAGCTAACGCGCCAGCCACATACACCTGAGCTGGCAGGATCGAATCCAGCCTGGGGCTGCCAAACAAAGACGGCTGCCACCAAAAAATAGCCCTGCGTTGTGGCAGATGCCTGTAGTCCCAGCTACTTGGGAGGTGGAGGCAGGAGACTCGCTTAAGCCCAGGCGCTGGAGGTTGCTGTGAGCTGTGATGCCATGGCACTCTACCCAGGGTGACAGCTTGAGGCTCTGTCTCAAAAAAAAAAAAAAAAAATGATTTATTTATCTACTTTCTCAAATTTATTTGCATTGATTAAGCAAAATAGTTTCTTTCTTTTTTGGTCAGATTAGTCTGATTATTTAAATGTCTGTTTTGATGGTTATTTCTTCCTGTCTTTCTTACTTGGGCAATGTATTTTTCCTTTATTGGCTTAGCTAACGATATGTCTATTTCATTAATATATGCTGAAAACTCAACTTCTGGGGCGGCTCCTGTGGCTCAGCGAGTAGGGCGCCGGCCCCATATATCGAAGGTGGCGGGTTCAAGCCCGGCCTCGGCCGAACTGCAAAACAAAAAAAATAGCCGGGAGCTGTGGCGGGCACCTGTAGTCCCAGCTACTCGGGAGGCTGAGGCAAGAGAATCGCTTAAGCCCAAGAGCTGGAGGTTGCTGTGAGCAGTGTGACGCCACGGCACTCTACCCAGGGCCATAAAGTGAGACTGTCTCTACAAAAAAAAAAACAACTCAACTTCTGGATTCATTATTTCTATTAATTTTCTGTATAATTGATGTATCTTTTTCCTTTCTTAATTCTTTTCTTTTGCTTTTTCTGGTTTTATTTTTTCATCCCAACTTTGGGTGTTTAACTTACATCGTTTCTTCTTACTTTCATTTTTATTGATATAGTTATTTAATGCTAGGGCAATTCCTCTGATAACTGTCTTTTTTTTTTTTTTTGAGACAGAGTCTCACTATCATCCTCAATACAGTGTCATGGTGTCACAGCTCACAGCAACCTCAAGTTCTTGGGCTTAAGCAATTCTCTTGCCTCAGCCTCCAAGCAGCTGGGACTACGGGAGCCCGCCACAACACCTGGCCATTTTTGGGCTGCAGTTGTCACTGTTGTATTAGCAGGCCCAGGCCGGGCTCAAACCCGCCAGCTTCGGTATATGCGGCTGGTACCCTACTCACTGAGCTATGGGCGCTGAGCCTGATAACTGTCTTAATTCTATTCTACAGACTGTTTTTTATCTTTAAGAAATTCTAAATTTTATTTTGTATTTCCCCTTTGACTGAGCAGATGTTCAAATGACATGTTAGAATTTCCAGTTAGGAAGACTTTAAATTTTGGTTATATTTATTTTATTTGCATTCTAGTCAGAGAATACTATTTTTACTTTCTTCCTTGAAATTTATTTGAATTTGTTCATTGCTCTGACATGATCAACTTTCATGAATATTCTGTGTTCAAGTATATTTTCTGTTATCAAAGTTCAGATTTTAATATACTTAAACAAGATCTGCTTTACTGATTATGCTACTTAGGTCTTTTATATCCTTACTAATTTTTTATCCACTAATATAGGGGTGTATTTTAATCTATTTCTCTGAATCTCTTTCAGTTTCTGCTCTATGAAACTAGTTTCTCAATTATCGGGTACATAAATACATGTGTTAATAACAATTATAATTTCATTGTGAACTGTAGTTTTTAGCATCATAAAGTGCATTTGTCATTTCAAGCTTTTGGTCTAAATTTTTTTCTTGTTAGGTATGGACATAAAGTGCTTTTATTTTTACTTTAAATCTTATTAAATTTTATTAAGATGTGTTTCTTGAATATAGCATAATGTTTGGTTATGTTTGCCACTCTGAAAATCTAGTTCTTTTAATAGGTGAGGTAAGTCCACTTGCATTTATGGCTATGAATAATGTTTGTCCTCAGTACCTTTAACATGTCTATAATATGTGTATATGTACATTGTTTTATTATATTGTTCATTTCATTTACATACTCTTTTCAGTTTATCTTTTGGTATTTAGGAAGGCTTGTATTGCACCCATATAGTAATGCTTTTACATAAGTCCATTACTCTTCCCTCCTCCACATTTTTTGTGGGATATATCAGATCGGCTGCCTACCATGAGCAATATGAGTACTACGTTCTGGTCTTTTCTTACATTTCTGCCTTTCTTCTCCATCAGCACCTGATCTGAAGTTCCATTTTAAAATTCCCACTAGTTCCTATTAAGGAATCAATTAAGTAAACTTATTTTACCTTCCAGGTATTCTCCCATTCTCTCATTTTTGGGTAAATGAACTATACCTGTATTTTCAGAGTACTAACAGTTCCCACCTTATGATTTTTCGATTTTAGAATACTGTGAAAACAACATCCCTATAGTAGAAAGTAGTATGATACTCTCTCATGATTCTGGGCAGCAGTAGTGAACTGCAGCTGACAGCCAGACATATGACCGTGAGGGTAAATGGCCGGCACGCTACTGTTTGCTGTGTTGAGTATGTCTTAGGTAGGTAGAGTAAGCTAAGATAGTCAGTAGGTGGGTACATTAAATGCTGTTTGACCTAAGGTATTTTCAACTTACGATGGGTTTGTAAGGATTACCCCCCTGTAAGCTGAGAAGCATCTGTACATACTGTTATATAGGGTATTGTCTATCTTACAGACATTGGATTTATAGGCAAGTATATAATGCTTGCTACTAGATCCTTAAACCAATGGTGGGTCATTCTGGTTGACTGAAGCTCACTCTCTAGTTGTCAGCCTTTTTAAGAAGGGGCTCATGGAAATAATATTCATTGCATATTCCTCACAGTTTGTGAATTCTATACTGATAGTCAATTTGGTAACACATAAAATCCTTGTCTCTCATTTTTTTTTTCCTTTAAGAATCCTCAATGTGTTACTCTATTGTCTACAGAACCGAGTCACTTATGTCCCTTCATGTTTTATCTTCATTTGGAAATAATTTCTTTATATACAATTTGTTCCAATATTGTGAATACTGTCTTTTCAAATCCCCCTTTAGCTAATTACCTCATGTTTTAGCTTTTCTAATTCTGATTTAAATTGTTCTTGCCTGACTTGTTATCACTTCAGTGTGGAGGTATAAGGCTCAGCTTTCTAGTCTCTGGCTCAAGGTTCGGTACCCGGAGAGCTTATCAACATCTGTCCCCAAGACGGATCAGCCTCCTTAAGCTCCAGCTCTCAGCTAGTTCACATGTCAAATTTTTGTTTTTGTCAATCAAGGAATAGCTCTTTACTCCTTTTCCTACTCCTACTCCTTTTTAGTCCAGCAATTATTCAAAAAATACACATCCTGACATATAGGATATAGTTGTTCCAAAGTGGAAGGATCTCTCTGGGAGACTATATTAGCCATGTTAGAAGTAAAAGTCAAGGACTCTTTCTTTGTCTTGAAAGTTGAACAATGTTGCTTAAATAAGCATTGCTGTTCGCTGCCCTGGATGATCAGTTTTCTCTGGCACATAGTAGGCACTTTTAACAAAATGTGTTCTTCCTGAATATATTCTCTTCAAATCTTCTTAACTCTGTATTTCATTTTGGTCAGTTTTGTCATTTCTAGCCTGTATGTCTTTTCTGTTTGCACTGTGTTCTCGTTCCTGCTCTCCAGTTCTGTCATTTCTGTGACTAGTGCTTTCTACTACTTTCCTGTGTTTGGCCTGCTACTCAAGTTCCATATATTTCACTTTTCTACTCGTATACCCCTGCTAAGCTCTCCCCTACGTTTTTGTATTTTGGCGTTGTGATCTTTTTTTAATAAAGGCAATTGTTCAGTATGATTTTTTTAATTCATGGAGAAAAGTTTCATCTGAATTATATCTGTTCCATTGACAGTATTTTTCTGCTGGGTGTTCTTTGGTACGTTTTGCTGCTCTTTCCTATGGTTTTCTTAGATTTTTACATAAAAGTTGTGTCTGTTCTGTTTTTGTTACTCAGGATTTTCCTGGCTGGGATATTTGAAGAAAGTTTCTTCAGGTAGTGTAATTTTGCTGATGTTTTCTGAAATTGTTAACCCTGCTCAGTTTCTTCTATAATTAATCTTGTATGACTTATGTGTCTCTTAAACACTTTTGGCAGTACTTATTTTTTGGAGCCTGGGATCATATCTATGTCCTAGTTTCATTATAATTAGAGTTTGCTAGTGGTTTTTCTATGTGTGATACCCAGAAGAGGAAGGAAGCTACTGTCTCACAATGCACGTTCATTCTCCACACTGAATTCTCTTAATGACTTAGCTCTTTAATATTGTATAGTAATAAAGTGAGGTTCTTAACTAAAATAATCTAATTAAAATATAAAATCCCCTTTTCTTTACACAGATATCACTCAGAAGTAGATAAGTAGTCTTAGAGACTTTCAATTTTATTTTCTGTAGGCCATATGAAAATGCAGTTTTGTAAATATTTTTTTCCATGATTTCAAGAAAGAAGATACTCCAAGATGTGTTTTCCATCTACCACGAAATTCCAAGTATTCTTCAGCATTAGAATCCCTGTCTAATTTCATATACCTAGATAGCATGGTTTCCAGTAACACTACCTCTATGCCCCCACGGAGAAAAGAACAGGAAACTGACAAAGCTGTGAAATAAGGAAGTTTCCTAATAGAAGGCAAGTTACGTGGCAAAAAGGAATACTAACTGAATGATGGAGAAGTGATGGAAACATTCCGAGTGGAGTTATTGCATGTTATGCTTTCAGTCATCAAGTGCTAAGTAACTAATAGAAGAGGTCAGAGCCACTTAGGAGCAAATAGTCTGGGAAGAATTAAGAATTAAGGTGGGCAATAGTTTCCAGCTTTTCTGTGGGATGACTTACCTTTTCCAAAACCTTGGCAATTCGAGTGCCAATCTGTTCAAGTGACTGTTGTGGATATTGGTCTTTCCCAAGATTTTGCAGTACCTGAAACAGGGAGAGAGATGGTTGATTAGAAGAACGAAAGTGAGGTAGGATCTAGGTGTGCTGCTGATGCTGAGTCGGGCACCGCACCACGGAAAGACATTGTTTCTCTAGGGTACATGGTGGTCTTACTGGTGAGGTAATCTGTGGAAGACATATCTAAAGCCATTTTACCATCCCTTCCACCCTCTCTCATTTAATAAAGATGACAGATTGTTAAGCACATTCATTATAGCAACATTAGAAGGCAGAGTAAATAAAGAAAATAAAAACTATTTGTAATCCTGTTACTGAGACCTATAAAGACATATTTAAATTATTAACAACCAATGTTAATAACTTTATATATGCCTTTTGGGTATTTTTCTATATATACATATATTGTTTTTCTCACAAAACATGAAATTACATTATATACAATTACCTATGTTTTCATATCCTGAAAATTTCCTCATGCCAATAGTATATTTCTACTACATCTTTCCTAATGGCACCGTTGTATAATATCTTACACCAAAACATATTTAACCCATCCTCTACTGTTGGGGTTTTATGACGTCTTTCCAGTTCTTCTAGGTATATTATTTGCTAAGTCAGCCTTCTGCCTTCTTTTTCTTTCTTCTCAAAAGTGCTAACAAAATAAATGACTGCCTCAAATATTTTTCTTTGGGCCTCCAAAAAATTAGATGTTGCCTAAAATTCACCTAGATAATGGGCAACCAAAAAAATGCCTTTTATTTTTGGTATAGCCTGACAACTTGTGTTTTCTGCTATCAGATGCATCCTAACCTTGAGGATAAAAAACACAGACAGGGTGACCGGAGCTGAGTACTCACCTCTGTTAACTGACTCTCACCCGTGTAGTGCAGGCTGGCTCGGTTGGAAACTCCATGCAAGTGGTCCAGGGTATGCATGCTTGTGGGGAGATTGCCATTGCAAAGAGGTTCCATTGCTGGCTGTTGTATTGGAGTGGCAAAATCTATGTGTTCTGTGATGCTGAAAAATGGAGGTTACCACATTAGCTACGGGAAATTTGTCTGGATAGAGAGAAAGCCTTAACAGTCAGCTAAATATCTTAGCCTCAATATGCTATCCTCTGCCTGGGAAGGTTTTAAAACAGGAAAGTTTTCTTCTATAATTTCTTCTTCCAGGGTATAGGTAGTGGTAAATACCTATAATTGGTATTATTTTTGCCTTTTTTTTTTGAGACAGAGTTTTACTATGTTGCCCTTGGTAGAGGGCCGTGGTGTCATAGCTCACAGCAACCTCAAACTCTTGGGCTTAAGCGATTCTCTTGCTTCAGTTTCTCAAGTAGCTGGGACTACAGGCACCCACTATCTTTTGATTTCCTTTATTCACAGAAGCACAAGTCCTCACAGAAAATGTTACCTACAGCTTACACAGCAAATTTTATACAGACAGAGCTAGACATTGTATTTATGCATGAGATTAAAGTATTTCCCTCCATGGTCCTAACGTGGTCATTTTTCCTGTTATATACAAGGTAAATGTCATGGACTATCATCTGCACTGATAGGACAAATTGGCACTGCCATGTTTTACTTCTAGCTATTTAAAAAGCTTAACTGTTATTAGGCAAACATTCATTCATTTGTTATGTGCTTATTTGGAGGCTATTACATGTCTAATACTAGGACTGTAATAATGAGCCTCGCTGTTGTCATGCTCTTTGTCTTGTAGTTCACTTAGTACAGATAGGGTAAGTTCTAAAGGATGAAAACATGGCAATGAGAGCACATCATAGGGGGTATATACATGTCCTCTGCACTGACGGAGGAAGGAGGTGGTTAGTGACGGACTCCCTGAAGAAGCATCTGAGACCAGAAGGACGCATATGAACTGATCAGTCGAGAAGCTGCTGGTATTTATACCTGGAGCATTCTGAGCACTGAACAGAGCAAGACTCAACAGAGCCGGAGGACGAGAAGAGGCCACTAAATGTCCTGTATGGACACAGTGGTGCTGACTTAAGGTGGCAACAATGGAGACAGAGAAAAGGTGGTTTTGAAAAATGTTCAGAGAGTTAAAGTGATAGTAGATTGGGACTGAGGGGTAAGAGGAGAGAATTGTTAAGGAAAACTCTGAGGTTTGTAACGCCTGGAGGTGTTTACTAAAAATAGAAAAATCAAACAAATGAATTTTTAGATGGAGAATGGGCAAGAAAATTATGAGTATAATTCCCTTGAGTTTGGGGTGCCAAAGAGCAATCTAGACAGAAGTCAGATAGGTAACTAGAAAAATTGAGTTGAGGGCTTTGAAGAAACGTCTGGTCTGGAGAGTCCAATGTGGGAGTTGTCAACGTATCAGTGGTGACTGAGGTTCTTAGAGTAGTTCAGTCCGAGTAGGAGTGATTATAAAATAAGAACCCTGAGTGGTAAATCCCAGGGAAACTCCAACATATGAAGGGAAGAAAAAGGGCCAGCAAAAAGAGAATGAGTGCCTAATGAGGCATAAAGAGCTACTGAAGAGACCACTTTGCTCAGCCTGTATCTTGGTGACTGCAAATCTGGATTTGCTCTGGCTCCCCTACAAGTGCATGATGTCTATGAGAGAGGTTTTATGCCCCTATACAGAGGGACCCAGTCTTCAGCCCAAACTGAGCAAGTTATATGAGACTTCTGGATAGCTTACAAATGTGGGTAAAGGCACTGAGAAGGTGGAGCATACTCACTGCTTCACAGTGGTAGCTGGGCTCTATCTGAAGGCTGTGGTCAGCCACGGTTATCCCTTAAATCACCAGCTCTAAAAGGGATAACTCCTCTTCTAGCTGCTGACAAAGACGGCACCCCTGAAGTCACCTGAGGCCCAGTGGGTTCACTGGAATGCAAATGTCATGAAAGACAGAGAAGCTTAAGATACTCACTCAATGTTTTTTGAAGAAACTGCAAGCCAGGTACTCACAATGGCAGTCAGCTCTACCCAGCGGAGTTTGAGGCACTCGTCTGGGCTGGGCCATCCCAGACTCTGGTAGTCACGTTTTTTTCCTGGAAGGAAAGTATGTCATGAATTGACACAATTACAAAGGAATAGAACCCAAGTGATTTATATCCTGGTGATTACTTTATCCAAACTGGTATATTTAGAGGTGCTAGTCATTCTTCCAGTCTTTAGAATTTCCACCTTCCATAGAGCTAATTAAAATCTTGTCATACACAGCAATGGGAGTAAGATTATCTCTGAGTCAAACCATAATCTCAAAGACAAATGAAGTAAAAATAAATTGTTCTTTTCTGGAATTAAGATTGATCAACATGAAATAAAGGTTAAGATATTCTTGGATATTAACATTCTTATCTAACTTAATTTTTACCCTTGTAAATTTTGAGTTTATAAGGACAACTCTAACTTAAGTCAGTAGACGTATACATCTCAAAAGCAGTGCTTCTCAACCTGGCAATATTGACATTTGAGGCTAGATAATTCCTCGCTGAGGGACCTGTCCTGTGCACTGAAGGATTAAGCACAATTTTTGGTCTCTACTAGATCTCCCCCAGATTGACACGGAAAACATCTCCAGATAATGCCAGATGTCCCATGGGGGCCCCAAATCACCCCAAGTAGAGAATCACTGCTGTAAAGAAGAGCAGCAGGGTGTAAAATAATGATGCTAATAAAAGGTTATCATCAATATTTTTCTTAAAGCTAGACAAGTGAAGTAGTGGGAGTGGAGAAGGAACAAAGAAATCTGTAACTGACTGTGATCAATTAGCTGTAAATACCACTGCACTTGATCAGCCAGGTTATCATTTATCTTAAGAGCACTTATTATGTTTTTCAGGTCCTGTGCTAAGTGCTTTACATTGTTAACCTCATGAGGTACTTTTTTTTTTTTTTTTTGAGAAAGTGTCTCACTCTGTTGTCCTGGCTAGAGTGCAGTGGCATCCTCACAGCTCACAGCAACCTCAAACTCCTGAGCTATAGTGATCCTTCTGCCTAAACCTCTAGAGTAGCTGCTTTGATGCCTGCAACCAAACCCAGTTAATTTTTTCCCCTACTTGTTGTAATGAAGGGAGTCGTGCTTTTGCTCAGGCTGGTCTTCAATTTCTGGCCTCAAGCGATCCTCCTGCCTTGGTCTCCCAAAGTGCTAGGATTACAGGTATGAGCCACTGGCCTGGTCCCATGAGATAAAATTTTAATGCTTATTTCTCAGATGAGAAAATGAAGGCTCAGAGAAATTAAGGGACTTGTCCAAGGTCATGAGGCTAACAGATTGCTGAGCTGGGTTCGAGATCTAGGTTTCTGTTACTATATAAAACTATTTAGGGCTTTTAAAGCTCTGTTTATTAGTATCCTTTACAGGTACTACCTTTTGGGTTCAGGTCCTTTACTTAGACCGAGTTCCTAAGAAGACAGCAGAACTGTTTTGTTTGGGAAGGATTCTTCTGAGGGAATCATAATGGAATGGGTAGGAAGGAGAACGTAAGTTCTATACAGCACTTCTTATATTATAGGAATTTGCCAACAACAGAAACCTGTTTGAGGTACAGGCAAAGGTTTAGATTGAGATTTTAATAAAACAGAAAAAAATAGTTTGGAAGAGTTTTAAATGAACTGCTTAAATTAAAAACTTTAACCATAACATTCACAAAAAACTTTTTCTTTTATATTTTTGAATTCATTTTATAAATATTTATTGAATACCTATTATAAGGAGCTGGGAACTATAAAACACTAGGGATACAGACAAGAGTAATAAGATAGACTGCTCTTGGGCTCACAGTCTAGTGAGGAAGGCAAACATAAATGAACCATTATCATATAATACAACAGGATAAGTGCTCGAGTAAAGGTAGAGAGATGGCACTTGATTGTGAAGTTTAAAGATGAGTGACATTTAGCACTGTAGAGGTAAGGGCATTCCTGGCAGATGGAATAGCATGCACAAAGGCACAGAGGTAAAATAAGAACAAGGTAGGTTCAGACAATGGTGCTGAAGGGTAGAGAGAGGCCGAGTTGTAAAGGGTCTTGTATGCCACACTAGAAAGTTTGGACTTTATCCTGTAGGCAATGGGAAGGTTGAGACCAGATCTCTCCATCTTGTTCGCAAGGATATCATAAGAGGCTGTGTTAAATGCCTTGCTGAAATCCAGTTACATTATCTCTATGGCACTTCCCTGGTCTTCCAGTCTAGCAGCCCTAACCAAAAAAGGAAATGAAATTAGTTAAGCATTGTTATATTTTTTAGTAAATCTACAATGGCTCTTAATAATCTCTATTTTTTCCCTATGGGCTCACAAATGATCTAATAATTTGCTTTATAACTTTCTCAGTATTTAGCATGAAGGAGACAGAATGCATATTTCTGCAAACTAGGATACTGAACCTCTCTAGTATTTTTGCATCTCCTCCATGCTTTAGAACATTTCACTTTAATGCCAGTAAGTGGTTCCCTGATTTCATTTGCAAGCATACTCAAGTTACTCAATATGTAACTACTTAGGCGCACCAACTCAAATCCATTTAAAACTGCTAAGTGTTCTCATATCATCTCAACCATTTCAGTTTAAATTTTCACTTATAAAATTTTAGATTTTTTTTTTTCTATAAAAGTAATGTAGGCTTAATGTAAAACACTTAGAAAATGGAAAAGCTCAATAAAAGAAAATAAAATTCAAGTATAGCTCTATCAGACCCCTGGGGATGACCACTTATAATTATTTTGGTATATTATCTTCTAGCTTTTTCTATGTGTATGTTTATTATACCATATTTCTTCCAATCTATGATTCTGTCAACTGTAAGCTATACATTATTTTATACAATTTAAGAAAGAAGAAAAGTGCCATTTATTATGTAAGGTTCTATCAGTTGTAAGATGTATCTCAATTGAGAGATATAAAAACGTGAAAAAATGTAGTGGATAGAATACAGCATATTTACTACTTCACAAAAATTAAAATATTCTCTCTATATGCTATTGCATAAACTGCTTTTATTCACTTATTATATTACAGATTTCTTGGCTACCTACTACACAGCACAGGCATGCTGTAATTTATTTAGGCAATTATAACATTTAGGTTGTTTACAAATTTCTACTCTGATAAGCAATCCCATGATCAATGTTTCTACGCTTACATCTTTGGCATCTGTAAGATGATTTACTTATAGTAAATTACAACAAATAGAATTACTAGTGTATCTTTAAATTTTTTTTTTTTTTAATTTCAAACTAATAGGGATGTTACAAATGTTTATGTCACATGGATACTTTCCATAATGCTTAAGTCAGGGCTTTTAGTGTGCTCAGCACCAGAACAGTGTTCATTGTACCTGATAGATAAGATTTTACTTCCTATCCCCACCCCCACACCCTTCGTGTCCCCCTATGTCTTTTACATCTTTTTGTGCCCATGTATGCACATCATTTAGCTCCCAATTATTAGAAAGTACATGTAGTGTTTGCTTTTCCATTCTTGAGATACTTCACTTAGGCTAATGGTTTTTAGTGCCATACAAGTTGATGCAAAAGACAAGTACTTAATTCTTTTTTACGGATGAGTAGCGTCCATTTCATGGACTACACAGAAGGTGTCAAAAGACAAAAAACTGTATTTCAATTATAATATTTAATACTGAAAACAAAAGATGAATACAAGTCATGTTGAGCACCTTTCATAACTGCTAAAGTTAAACATGACTTGAGTATTGCACATTTAATATTTTTTTTCTTAAAATACCGCATTTTCTTTATTAGTTCATAAACTGACAGACACTTAGGTTTACTCCACATCTTTGCAACTGTGAACTGTGCTACAATAATCATTAGCATAGAGGTGAGGTTTTTTTTCTTTTTGAGATAGTCTCACTTTCTCACCCTCAGTACAGTGCTGTGGCATGTACTGCTTGCAGCAACCTTACAACTCTTGGGCTCAAGTGATTCTCTTGCCTAGGCCTCCTATGTAGCTGGGACTACAGGTGCCCGCCACAATGCTTGGCTATTTGTAGCACTCTAAGAGGTGCTGGGATTACAGGTGTGAGCCACCGTGCCTGGCTTTGTACAGTGAGTTTTCTTATAAAATGACTTATTTTCCTTTGGGTAGATGCCCAGTAGGATCACATGCATGGTAAGTCTACATGTATTTCTTGGAGGAATCTCCATACTGTTTTCCTAGAGGTTGTTCCCACTGGTAGTTCCTTCAGCAGTGTGCAAGTGTTCCTTTCTCTCTATATCGATGCTAGCATCAATTTTTTTTTGACTTTTTTATTTTGCTTTCAACTGGCTTTCACTCATCTTAGTTTGAAGTTTTTAAATTTTTTTTAAATTTTCTTTTTTCCCCTTTTCTTCTTTTAGCAATTCTCTTGCCCTTAGCCTCCCAAGTAGCTGGGACTACAGGTGCCTGCCACAATGCCCAGCTCTTTTTGCTAGAGACGGGGTCTCACTCTGACTCACATTGGCTCAGGATGGTCTCGAACCTCTGTGCTCAGACAATCCACCTGCCTCGGCCTCCTAGAGCGCTGGGACTACAGGCATTAGCTACCACGACAGGAGTAAGGTGGTATCTTATTGTGGTTTTAATTTGCATTTCCCTGATTATTAGTGACGTTGAACATTTTTTCTTATTTCTTGGCCTTTGTCTATTGCTCAAGCAATCCTCTGAACTTGGTCTCCCAAGTAACTGGGAGCATATGCCACAACACCTAGCTAATTAAAAAATTTTTTTTTGTAGAGACAAGGTCTTGCTATATTGCCCAAACTGGTCTCTAACTCCTGGGCTCAAGAGAGGCTCCTGACTTGGCTTCCCAAAGTGCTAGGACTATGGGCATGAGCCACCAAGTCTGGCCCTGTCTATTTTCTTTTGAAAAACTTCTGTTCAAGTCTTTTACCATTTTCTAATGGGATTGTTTTTTTTCCTTGCTGATTTGGGTTCTTTGAAGATTCTGGATATTGGCTATACACACAGTTTGTGAATATTTCTTTCATTCTACAGGGTATCTATTTACTCTGCTGTTTACTTCCTTTGCTGTGCAGAAACTCTTTAAGTCCCATTTATTTATTTATGTTATTGCTGTATTTGCTTTTGGAGTCTTACTCAACTTTTTTGCCCAGTTGATGTCTACAAGATGTTTTCCCACATTTTCTTCTAGAATTTTTATAGTTTCATGTCTTACATTTAAGTCTTTTATCCACCTTGAATTAATTTTTGTATATGACTAGAGACAGGCATTCTGTTTCATTGTTATGTACATGGCTATCCACTTTTCCCAGCAACATTTATCGAATAGGGTGTCCTCTCCCTAGTGTATGTTATTGTCTGTTTTCTCAAAGATCAGTTGGCTATAAGTAGATGGTTTTATTTCTGGGTTCTTCATTCTATTCCATTGGTCTGTATCTCTACTTTTATATTAGTACCATAATTTGAAGTTGGATAATCTGATGCCTCCAGACTTGTTCTTTCTGCTTATGACTGGTTTGGGAGCTCGGGCTCTTTATTGGTTCCAAATGAAGTACAGAATTATTTTTTTAGATCTGTGAAATATGAAATTGGTGTTTTGATGGAGATTATGTTTAATCTGCAAATCACTCTAGGCCATAATGTTGATCTATCAATCCATGAACACAGATGTTTCCCAATTTGTTTGCCTCACCTATGATTTCTTTCATCAGTGTTCTGTAGTTCTCCCCGTAGGAATCTTTCACCTTCATGGTTAAGTATAATCCTAAGTGTTTTACTTTCTTTGTAGATACAGTGGGTCCTTGATCTGCCTCTTGGTTTGACTGTGATTAGAACACAAAAATGCTACTTATTTGTATACATTGATTTTGTAATCTGAAACTTTGCTGAATTTTTTTTTTATCAATTCTAGGAGTCTTTTGGTGATGCCTTTAGGGTTTTCTAGACTCAAGTCCATATGATTAGCAAATAGGGATAGTATAACCTCCTCTTTCCCAATCTGGATTCCTTTTATTTCTTTCTTTTCCCTGACTACTCTGGCTGGGACTTCCATTACTATGTTGAATAGAAATGTAAGTATGGGCACCTTTGTCTTGTTCTAGTTCTTAGGGAAATGCTTTTCAACTTTTCCCCAATAAGCATGATGTTGGCTGTGGGTTTTTCAGATATGGCTTTTGTAACTGTAAGGTATGTTCCTTCTATGCCTAATTTGTTGAGGGTTTTTAGTCAAGAAAGAGTGCTGGATTTTATTGAATGCTTTTTTCTGCAACTATTGAGATGATCCTACAGTCCATATTTTTGCTTCTGTTTAAGTGGTGAATTCTTGATTTGTGTATGTTAAAGCAGCCTTGCAATGCTAGGATGAAAGCTTCTTAATCATGGTGAATTATCTTTTTGATGTACTGTTTTCAGTTAGCTAGTATTTGGTTGAGGATTTCTATGTTAATAAGGTATATTGATCTACATATTTCTTTGTGTGTGTGTGTGTCCTTTGCCATCTTTAGTACATATAAAGGTGATCCTGGTTTCACAGAGTGAGTTAGGAAGGATTCTTTCCCTGATGAAAAAGGAGAAAATTTCTGTAGGTTAAGTACTAGTTCTTTGTGGGTCTAATACAATTTGACTAGTAAAATCCATCTCATTCAGGGTTGTTTTTGTTGGTAACTTTTTCCTACTGCTTCAATGTCACTGCTTATTATTGGTCTGGGCAGGATTTCTATTCCTTCCTAATTCAGGCTTGAGAAGTTGCACATTTTTCAGGAATTTATTTCTTCTAAATTGTCTCATCTGTGTGCGTAAAGATTTTTGTAGGATTCATGGATATTTTATATTTCTGTGGAATCAGTAGTGATGTCTCCTTTTTCATTTCAATTGAGCTTATTTGGGTATTTCTGGTCAATCTAGGTAGTGTTTTATCAATTTTTTTTTTTTTTTTGATAGAGTCTCACTATGTTGCCCTTGGTAGAGTGCCATGGCATCATAGTTCACAGCAACCTCCAATTCCTGGGCTCAAGCGAGTCTCCTGCCTTCACCTCTCAAGTAGCTGGGACTACATTTTTTGGTTGCAGCCGTCATTGTTGTTTGGTGGGCCCGGGCTGGATTCAAACCCGCCAGCTCAGGTGTACGTGGCTGGCGCCTTAGCCTGTTGAGCCACAGGCGCCAAGCCATGGCAGAATTTTCTAAAGGTATTTGTTAGGTCCATTTGTCCTAGAGTTTTTAAGAACAGTGTTTCTTTGTTAATCTGCCTTGATGATCTGTCTAGTTCCAACAGTGAATTGTGGAAGTCCCTGAAATTATGGTGTTGTTTTTTATTTCTTTGCTTAGATCTAGTAGCATTTTATTTATCAATTGGGAGCTCCTGTGTTAGAAGCATATATGTTTAGGGATGCTGCATCTTCTTGCTGAATATTCCCTTTGTCACTATCTAAGGACCATCATTATTTTTTTATTTTTTAATGATTGTTAATTTAAAGTCTTTTTACCTGATATGAGAATCACTACTCCTACTGACTTTTGGTTTCCATTCTTTTTTTTTTTTTTGAGATAAGAGTCTCACTTGGTCATCCTTGTTAGAGTGCTGAGCTGTCACAGCTCACAGAAACCTCAAACTCTTTGGCTCAAGTGATCCTCTTGCCTCAGCTTCCTAAGTTGCTGGGACTACAGGTGCCTGCCACAATGCCTGGCTATTTTTTTTTAAGATGGGGTCTCACTCTGGCTCAGGCTGGTCTCAAACCTGTGAGTTCAGGCAATCCATCCGCCTCAGCCTCCCAAGTGCTGGGATTGCAGGTATGAGCCATTGTGCCCGGCCTTATTTTCCATTCTTGTGGAATATTTTTTTTTTCCATCCCTTTCCTTAAGTCTAAGAGTATTCTTATAAGTTAGATAGGTTTCCTAGAGCAGATACTTGGGGTGAATTTTTTGATATATTGAGCCAGTCTATGTATTTTAAAAGGAGGAATTTATGTTCAATGATATATTGAGCCAGTCTATGTATTTTAAAACAAGGAATTTATGTTCAATGTTAGTATTGATATGTGAGATACCTTCTGTTCATCATGTTTTGTCTTCTCCCTTGTGTTACTTATTTAATTGAGTTGTGAACTTTAACTTTTGGGTGATTTTCCATTGGTAGGTATTGATTATTCTTTTCCATGTATAAAGTACTTTTAAGCATTTCTTATAGGGAAGGTCTCATGGTAACAAATTCCCTTAGTGTTTGCTTGTCTGGGAAATACTTCATTCCTTTTTCATTTATGAAATGTAGTTATTCTGTCTTAGAAGTCTAAAAATAGCACCCCAATCCCTGCTGGCTTAAAAGGTCCAGAGGTCTGTGTTAATCTGATGGGGGTTTTCCTTTGTTAAGTTACTTGTTGGTTTTATCTTGCAGCTTGTAGGATTTTCTCCTTCACTCTGACTTTGGTTGAGGTGATGACTATTCTTGGTTATATCCTATTTGCTATGAACCTTCTAGGTGTTCAATGACCATCTTGTATCTGGATATTTAAACCAGTAGCAATACCAGAAAAGTTTTCCTTTATTATTCTCTCAAATGGGTTTTCTATTCCCCTCAGGGATACCTACAATTCTTATGTTAGTTTGCCTTGCATAATCTCTTATTTCTCACAGCGATTGTTCGTTCTTCTTTGTCCTTTTTTCTACATTTTTTACTGACTAGGTTACTTCAAAATCCTTGTCTTCAAGCTCTGAATTTTTTTTCTGCTTGTGTTAAAACTTTGTGATGTGCTTTGAAATTCCATAAACAGCTCTTTCATTTCAAAAGTTCTGTTATCTCTTTTCCAATGTACCTATCTCTTTAGTGAATTTTTTGTTCATGTCCTAAATTAATTTTTTGGTTTCTTTGAGATAGTTTCTACTATCTCAATTCCAGTCATCATACTTGCCATCTATAATTTGAATTTGATATCAATTAATTTCCTTTTGGTCAGAGTTCTCTACTGGAACTCTATCATGATCTTTTGGGGGTTTAAGACAACCTGTTTTTCATCTTGCTGGAGTTTTTATGCTGATGCCTTCTCATTTGGGATCACTTTTTTTAGCTCAAACCAGATTGCAGACTGTTCTCTGCTACTGGGACCTCTGGTGCTTGGTGAAGATAGGAACAGGTTCCTGGATGGTGCATTTGGGTCTTATTCTGGAAGCTTGACCAGGCAGGAGAGGGGCAGATGTACCATGATCCTTAATGTTGGTGCTCTGTTGCATCTCCCTTATTCTCCTGTGGTTGTCACTGGCTAGAGGGCCAGCCCTGGTGCCAGATGTGTACATGAGGTGTACAGGAGGTAGAGCTGGCTAGCAGGCCAAATTTGTATGTGGAATGGAGAAGGTCTGCTAGACACTGTACATATGGGCCTGGGCAGCTGAAATGCCAGGTGTGTCAGTAGAGTGAGATCCTTGCAGGGTGAGATGTGGGGCATAGTAGGTAGGCTGGCTCATAGGGCATGGGATGGAGCTGTCCTCAGTGTGGATTAGGCCAGCAGGTCACAGCTCATGTGCTGGGGGAGAGCAGGATACCCAGATAGAGCAGAATCATGGGGCTGGGCACCTACACAGGACAGAGTAGGTTCGACAGAGTGTGATGCTCATGTGCATAGGCTAGGTGGGGCATATAGGTGAGGCAGGGCATACGCAGAGCTTGGCAAAAAGGGTGACTCTGTAGGATGGTACAGGTATGTAGTGTGCAGACTGTCCAGATCCAAAGGCTGTGGTTGACCCGTCAGTGTCTAGGTATCTGGGCAATGGGCACTGGGGGTACAGGCACATGTTCTGTCCAGGTCCCATGGGAAGTACAGTTGAACTAGATCACCCAGGATACAGCAGCAGGTACTAGGCCTGGGGTCTGTGGTCTCTTGCTTTGCCTTGGGTCATCTTCAGCAGTGGTAGGCATATGTGAACCCTGGGATTCCCCACTTCTTCCCCATCTGGCAGAAGATGGGAAAGGCTGCAGTCATAGATTTGACCTATAGGCACAAGTAGTGTTCTTGGGTTGGGATTTCCTAATACAGTGGTGCCAGCCACAGCATCCATTGCTCACAAACCAGCTGTCCCTTCCCTCTGGAACAACACAGCTGCACAGCCCGCAGTCAGGTCTCTATCAGTCTGGAGGCCTGCTGCAGTGGAAGGGCTCTCTCACTGCAGTATCCTCAGTAGAAGTGTGGAGGCTGGGACTCTGTCACTTTTCCATGAGTGGGTACCTTCCCTAATTATCTCCAGTCCTGCTGAGCAGCTTGTCCTATTCTTATCTTCTTTTTCATTCCTACCACCTCTCCGAGGACTGACAGTGCTCTTGCATAGATGACTGATCCAAAGGTCAATCTTCTCCTTGAGAATGGTGTTGTGCAGCTGCTTCTAGTCTGCCATCTTGGTCTCTCTATATTTTTAAATTTTCTGATGCTTCTAGTCAAACTACCCCCAAATCACTTCATTAACCGTGTATTATACATTTAAAGACAATTCAGTAAGCAAAAGTGATATCTCTTTATGTTTGCACTTCTTTGATTGCTAGTAAGACTGAACATTTTCTCATGTTTAGTGGCCCTTTGTGTGTGTGCACATGCCTGCCTGTGTTTGGTAAACTGTCTATGTACTATATACTTACTTTATTGAAATACTGTATTTTCCTATTGATTTGCAGGGATTCTTTATTATTTTATTTTATTTTTTGAGAGTCTTACTTTGTCACCCTCAGTAGAGTGCTATGGTGTCACAGATCACAGAAACCTCAAACTCTTGGGCTTAAGAGATTCTCTTGCCTCAGCCTCCCAAGTAGCTGGGACTACTGGGGCCACAATAATTGGGCCACAACGCCCGGCTACTCTTTTAGAGATGAGGTCTCACTGTGCCTCAGGCTGGTCTTGAACTCATGAGCACTGGCAATCCACCTGCCTTGGCCTCCCAGAGTATTAGGATTACAGATGTGAGCCACCATGCCTGGCCTGAAGGGATTCTTTAAATGATATTGATAATCTTTATCATATATTCTATAAATGCACGCAAATATTTGGCAAAAAATACTTTTGTTTCAGTACTTGGTCTTTTTATTTTGTAGTACCAGAATTATTATTTTCTTCCTTTCTCTCTGTAATAAAAAGTCCTCTACAAATGTAGTGAATATTCATCTAGCTTTTTTTCCTTTATAATTTACAATGTTCATGTTTAATCTACTGGTATTTTTATTTCCATTATATTTCATAGCTTGGACATCTTTTTCACTGATACATAAGATAGACTCAATAGAGAAAGTGTTGCCTACGTTTTGTAATTTAATACATGCTTAAATATTAGAGCTAATTCAAACTTTTAACTTGAGTCATGACAAACTGTCTTTCTTCATTCTGGGATTTAGCCAAGCTGATCCCATTCTTTACACTTTAACATGTGTACTTTGCTTTTAGCTTTGGTCAGTATTCAAATAAGTAAGAGACATTTTCATGAAGTTACTTTAAAATTTTAGTCTAGGATAGTAAAAGTATCCTTTTAAAAAAAGGGATAAACATTTTAAAAAGAAATTCTATCACCACTATTCAACTGCTAGAAAAGAAAGTCAACTGTATACAGGCTGATGGCCTTTAATTTGAAGCCAGAGTGGAATTCAGGACAACTATGAGCCTCTGAAAGTACCTGCCAAACTCTGACATATATGTGTTTTTTTGGGGGGGGGCAGTTCCAAAGCATCCATCCAAAGTTTAAGGAGATACCTTACACACAAAACATTACCAGTGAAAATTTATTGAGCCCTATGTGTCCAGTATACCTTAAGCACTTTACATACATAAGTCATGTAATTCCCATGACTTCCTATAAAGCAGAGTGCTTATGATCCCCATTTTACAGATAAGGAAAATGAGGTACAGAGAAGTAAAGGGCAGAACAGGGTTTGAACCCAGGAAATATTTCTCTACCTATACTTCTATATATTACACTGGACCATACAGTTATTTAAGCTTAAGCTGATAAGAATATAAGCCTAATAGTTGATGGTAAGGAAAGAGTAAGACAAGAGTCAAGTAAATGGCAAAAGAATTTTTTTTTTTTTAATCAATGACTATTTTTTTGCTCACTTTGCTTTTTATCTTCTCATTTGAACTATTTCAAGTCACAAATACATGTTTTGTAAGAAATGAGGCAGTGAAATCTAAAAGAAGAAACTGGCATAGTAATCATCCAAACTTAGGGAGTCATCTCATGAATGGAAAAAAAAGCATCCCATGTACTCAATACTAATTTGAAACTAGTAGAAGAACAACTAAAGGCCCACACGAGAGGAAAAACACAGTTAAATTCAAGAATGGGGTGGGGGAAGGGGAGGAAGAGACTAAGTAAGCTCCTACCTAACAGATACAATGGAGGGGTACATGGCACACCTCCTGGTGAAGGACTTGAACACAACACAGACTTTTCCTAACAAATGCAAACAATGTAACCCAATTATTAATCCAAAATAAAAAGCCTCCGAAAAACCAAATTTACCTTGTGGCCCAGGTGATGCCACTTTTGGGCCAGTGATCTCTAGGTTTGCTTGGTAACGATGCCCATTTTCTGCCTGACTTGATTCTACCTTTTTCCCAGGAGTTTTCTTATGATCTCCTTTGGGTTTCTTTACACGTTTGACCTGGAATGTGATCTGGAAAACATACAAGTTAGGGATAAATGAGACCAATTACCAAGTCTGTCAATGACCATGAATATCAGTGACTTTAAGGATACAGGCAGTGCCTTGGTTATGAACAAGACAGGTTCTAGGCTCAGCGCCTGTGGCTCAATGGGCTAAGGCGCTAGCCACGTACACCTGAGCTGGTGGGTTCGAATCCAGCCTGGGCCTGCCAAACAACAATGACGGCTGCAACCAAAAAATGGCTGGGCGTTGTGGCGGGTGCCTTAGTAGCAGTTCCAGCTACTTGGAAGGCGGAGGCAAGAGACTTGCTTGAGCCCAGGAATTGGAGGTTGCTGTGAGCTGTGATGCCACAGCACTCTATCCAGGGTGACAGCTTGAGGCTCTGTCTCAAAAAAAAAAAAGACAGGTTCTATAGGTTTGTTCTTCAGTTGAATCTGTATATAAATTGAAACAGGAACATTTACCTATTACCTGTAACAGCCTCCATTTGTAAGTGAAGGTTGTACATCACTAGGATGTTTGTAACTCAAGGACAGCTGGTGACCCAGTCCAGTGCTAGTGTTAAGTTACCTCCTTCATTTTAATTTTTAAAGATCTAAATGAAATGTGGCGAGTGAAACAAGTAAAATAATCCAGCCTTGAAGACTGTATAAAGGAAACTGAAAAGAAACATGTTTGAATTGGGCAGTTCAAAGTCTGTAGGCTTTTACTGTTGCTTCCATTTCTTTCCACCTCCCAGAACAGCTAGTGATACATAAGTAACGAAATGCTTCCTGCAAAGCAATTCCAATGTGAAGACTGGACTGGAGTGTGAAGTAAAGTAGCGCTAGGTAGTCAATAGAAATTTCACATTTTGCAAACTAGGAACCCCTGAAAGACCTGGGCTACAATTTGAAGAAAATTAAGTTGGTAAACTCTCACCCATTCTGTTGCTTCATCATCTTCACTTCTGCAGTCTCCATAGCAAGAACTTTTGGCCACTCCATCCTGGGGACCTTTCTTCAGCACTCGTATCCCCTGCAAGTCTAGACGCCGCCCTTTCGTCTCTAGTGCACCCCCAAAGCCTTCCAAAGGCCATGCTTGTTGAAATTCATCCACCAAAGCCAGTATCTCTTCTGACATCTTTGTTTCATCTGTATTCTCCATCTCATCAGAACCATTGCTTTCCTCAACCACGGTACCTGAAATTCCAGTGCCAGCATGTTATTTCAAGTTATATAGTACTCATTCTAGTACTTGAGTGACTTTGACCTACTTTCAGAGAACAGTTTTGGCTCTGTTTTGAGGCACTTCTATAGCCCAACAACACAAAAATACCATTTAGCATCTGCAAAATTTGTAATGAAATATCATCTTTGTCATCTAGCTTCTGCTAAAAGAATAATGGCAGCAGCCAGATGTCAGGCAGCACAGATTATTAGTGAACATGAAGACAGCCATGCTATATTATTATTTTTTGAAAGAAGATCCATTTGCTCTACATATAAGACAGAGATGGCAAGGATAAAGTTTATTATGATATTATTTAATATGTTGGATTCTTCAGGGTTTATTCAATATCATGAAATATCATAGCTCCGTGTCCAGACCATACAGTTGGGTTAATTACCTCAACTGAACAGTGATTTATTTAATGGAAAACCATCCTAATTCTACATGAAAGCTCCCATGTCTCTCAGCATAATGGCCTAACAAAAAGTCTCTCTCCTGAGAACTCTTTACATTTCCTTTAGTATCCAATGAAGGCTACACAACTCCTTAAGTTCTCCTCTATGCTTGGATAACATGGAAGCTGAGAAAAAAATTAGTCTGAGTTTCTTTAAAAAACTGTTTTGTTTTGTTTTTTAAACTCATTTAACCACCCCTGTTTATTTTGAATGGCTGTATCTTATACTGTGTTTTCCATGCAAAGTCATGTCTAGTCCTTTTTGTTTATTTATTTTTTTAGAGTGCTGTGGTGTCATAGCAACCTCAAACTTTTGGGCTCAAGTGATCCTCTTGCTTCAGCCTCGCAAGTAGCTGGGACTAGATTCAAGCCACAATGCCTGGCTACTTTTTTAAGATGGCATCTCACTCTCACTCAGGCTGGTCTTGAACTCCTGAGCTCAGGTGATTCACCCTCCTTGGCCTCCCAAGTACTAGGATTATAGGCATGAGTCAATATGCCCGGTCTTCTATTCCTTTTTGGAAGTAGACAGGGTATAAAAACAAGTAACAAAATGCCTCCTTTTGTAATATGTGCCCAATGGACAACCTGAGATCTCTGGGTTGATAGCTCACAAAATGCCAGTCTGTTACTGCAGTGTTAATAATCTTCAATTGGTGACTCTGGCTTGTTCAGGGATTTAGTACCTGGTATTACAGCCATGTGCCACAGAACAAAGTTTTGGTCAATGATAAAATGCATATACAACAGTGGTCCAATAAATTATAATACTCTATATTTTACTGTACCTTTGCTATGTTTAGATACAAAAATATCATTGGTTACAACTGTCTATAGTATTCAACAGTAATGTGCTAGACAAGATTGTAGCCTATGAGCAAGAAGCTGTATCATATAGCCTAAGTGTGTATAGGCTATACTACCTAGGTTGTGTAAGAAGAGTCTATGACGTTCACACAATGATGAAATGAGCTAACGACTCCATTTCTCAGAATGCAGATGCATCGTTAAGGATATATCATTATAAGGTCAATGTCAGAATTCTCCTGTCCACGCTGATCAGATCTATAGATACAGTGAGCAATTCATCTTAGAAACGCATAGCATTTAATCTCTAAAGGGGCTTGGGATGAGAAAAAAGGCTTATTCCCAGAGCTAAAAAGAACTTAAGTTTGAGCCATGCTCACAGAAGGTATGCAGCATCAACTTCAGCTCTGATGGGATCTCTACTTCCCACTACACTTTTTACTTTCTATTACAGAGCATGGAAAGGTCTGTGGTTAGGGTGGGGGTCCCATTTAGAAATTTCATGTTTTCTTTCTTGAAGAAGCTATAGGGCTCACCCCTTTGTTACTGACTAGCAAATGTACTATTGCCTTTTAAAGTAAGTTCCTTTAGGTTTTCTAAAATCAACCTGCTGCCTTATTACTTTTTAACTGAGTTCTGAAGGGGATTATGTGAGTTTGCCAAAGCTTTTTTAGGATATTCAGACAAAAAGTGGTTGGCTCCTTACCTAAATTATGGGGCCAGTTGTATAAATGCAAGATTGTCAAAGAGTTCTAATTTTAGTTTCTATATTGCTTGCTACTATATTACTAATGCCGAGCATTGCACTCAATACACAGCCCAGCTGTAGAATGCATTAATGGGAACTCAGGAATAATTAGTTTTGTGAGGTTCTTAAGGATCTGCTGCCCTTGCCTTTGCTTGTCCTGCTGGCAAGTCAAGACTTGGTAAACTCTAAGGTTTATCTTGCCATACACCTTGTCATTTGCTTCAGTATTATCAACCCAAATGAATGGTAAACAACACAAAATTAGGCAACATGTCTTTAGGATGGTGAATTGTACACTATGACGTTTTAAAAGTTCGTAGTAGATAACCAGGAAAGCAGTTGGACAGAGCTGCTAGTGGGACCCCAAATGGCAACTTAATTGAAAGACTGCCTAGCACCTGACTTGTAGACTAAGTATTCCTCATCTTATTTTAGGTTTGTCTCCTTTATTCTCTTACAGCTTCCCTGAAATTCCTTGTATGTAGATAGAACAGGGTTCTTCATAGATTTGTTCCTATCAAAAAATACGTGCTTAAAGAAAATATTAGAAACATACTACAGGCAATTATTTCTCCATGTATTAGAGTTGCATATGGATACTGTGTTTGGAAGTCTTATTTCTCTTCCATAAGTAGTATTCTTTGGAAAGAATTAAATGAGTTCTGCAAACTCATGTCCAAGGGCATGAGGGCCTATGCCCTTACCATATGGCAATATATATCATTACCAGAAAATTCTGCTGGGCATGGTGGCTCATACCTATAATCCCAGCACTCTGGGAGGCTATCGATTCCTTATGCCCCTATCATATGGTAATATACATCATTTTTTTTTTTGGGTAGAGACAGAGTCTTACTTTACCACCCTTGGTAGAGTGCTATGGCGTCACACAGCTCACAGCAACCTCCAACTTAGGTGATTCTCTTGCCTTAGCTTAGGGCTTAAGCGATTCTCTTGCCTCAGCCTCCTGAGTAGCTGCGACTATAGGCGCCCACTACAATATCTGGCTATTTTTTGTTGTAGTTTGACCGGGGCCGGGTTTGAACCCGCCACCCTCAGTATATGGGGCTGGTGCCCTACTCACTGAGCCATAGGCACCACCTGTTAATATACATCATGATTAAAAAATTCTGCTTGCACAGTAGCTCATGCCTGTAATTCTAGCACTCTGGAGGCCAAGGTAGGAGAATCACTTGAGGCTAGGAATTTGAGACCACATTGGGCAACATAGTGAGATCACCACCTCTACAAAATTTTTCTTTTAATTAGCTGGGTACTGTAATGTGGGCTATGATCATGCCACTGTACTCCAAACTCCTACCTGGGTAACACAGAGCGAGAATTTTGTCTTAAAAAAAAATTCTTAAGGGAAGCTTTCATTAATGGAAATCAATATTCCAATGAAGAATGAAGAGAAACTATGGTTCTTGCTGCATGTTTCTGCTGCTGGACACCAGCAGGCTTCTCCAAAGACTGCGGGGATTAGGGTAAAAGCAGTTCCTAAAGAACACCATTAAATCTACACCTATTTTTGTATTTTCTCCTTAACGGTGAGGAATGGGTAGATCATAAATATGCTATGAGTTAGGAAAAAATAAACCAATCTTTATTTACTGAGAGCCTACCAAGTGCTGCTCTCTATGCAATAAACTGTAGGTAGGACAAAAAAAGAATATGAAAGGCTCTGACCCTGAGGACCCAGAATTATTAAATATAATCGATTTATAATCAAGTCAGACACAAAACTAGATGTGTTAAATAAGAGAGCAAATAAATATTTTTCCTAGAGGAAAAAATAAAACGAGTGTAAGCACAAAATGCTTCTTAGAGGAAGGCAGACTACATGAAGCAGGATTCAAAAAACAGAATAAATTGCCAGGGAAGACATTTCCCAGAGTGATAACAATTTTATAAAAGGGTACACAGATACACAGATACATACATACATATAGAGATGAGGGAGGCATATAAGAAGATACTACTGATTTCAAATTAATTAGAACAAAGAATGTATATAGGTGATAATGCCAAATAAAATACTTAGGGAAGGTGGGTAACATTAAGAATGCCTGAGAAAGTCTGGATAAGGATTTGTTGTAAAGGGAACCTCCTGTTTGTTGGGCACAATAGCAATATGAAAAGGAATCCACCCTAAGAGACAGTTTGCATGATATTGAACTAGGAAACACCTTGTCTCAGTCAGGGCAACTGTGCTGTATTCTCTCTAGGATGGAAGTGTAGAATAGAACTACATGGTGAACATGGAACTAAAGAAACGTAAACACTATGATATCATTTGCCTCAAGCAATGATATGTTCAAAAAATGGGAGATATAGGGTGGCGCCTGTGGCTCAAAGGAGTAGGGCGCCAGTCCCATATGCCAGAGGTGGTGGGTTCAAACCCAACCCTGGCCAAAAAAACTGCAAAAAAAAAAAAAAAAAAAAAAGGGAGATATAAAAGGGTATAATTTTATTTGGGGGTTTTGTTCTAAATTGTCCTAGGGAAAAAAGAAAAACTTTGGTAGTCATACTCTAGTTCTTAGAGAGTTGTATTGTTTTCGAACAGAAATTGTTTCTATAATGCAATAAAATATCCCTTAACATCACTGTTATATTTCACTACATTCTGAATTTATCAAGGGACCTCCTGATGTTCATTTGGTGTTTGAGTATCTTGATGCCATGAAAAGATAGGAGGTTCCCAGGCACCAGAGAGGAGTGTAGCCCCCACTGTAAATGAACAAATAGGCCATTTGTCTCTTTTGAATTGATGAATGGGAATTAGTTTCCTTAAAGACCAATAGTTTCTGGTAGAAATGATGAAATTAATGTTCTTTATTTATTGTTTTTGAGAAAGGTCTCATTCTGTTATTCAAGCTGCAGTACAGTGGTGCGAACATAATTCAATGCAACTTTGAACTCCTCAGCTTAAGTGATCCTCCTGCCTTTGCTTCTTGAATAGCTGGGACTATAGGTGTGCACCACCATGCCTGGTTAACTTTTAAAATATTTTTTGGAGATGGGGGGGGGGTCTTGCTATGTTGCCCAGGTTGGTCTCAAACGCCTGGCCTCAAGTGATCCTCCTGCCTCAGCCTCCTGAGTAGCTGGGATTATAGTCATGAGCCACTATGCCTGGGTGGTGAAACTAATTTTCTAAACCTGCAAAGGTGAGAGTTACAGCTTTCACGTTAAAGTCTAGCTTGCTTTTCTTAGACATAATTTTATATACAAGGAAAAACAAGAGTCTATGATTGCTAAATATGTTAATCTAACCTATATAGGAAGGCAAATGCCACATTTCCTTTACAAATATTAATCCCAAAATAACAAGTTGTATAAGGTACAGTATTTCAAAAGCTCATACGTAGTCAGAAGGGAGACATGATATACAAGCAATTAATAGTATATGAAATGTGCCTTAACAAAAAGCAGGAAGACAGTAGATGGAGCACTTAAATGCTTCGAACCTTTTGCAAATGCTATGCTTTAGAGGTGACCCTTGAGCTGGATATTGGAGATGTGTAGGAACTGCCAACATAAAGCAGAGTATTTAGGGGCCATTCCTACTCTGTGCAAAAGGAATGGAGACTCAAAACAGTGTGGCATGAGAGGGGATTGGTGAAAGGTTTGTACTTGCTATGTAGGGTATCAGTAGTTGGTACAGCTGGAGAGGGGATGAAACCAGATTGCCTCATATCCCACACCAAGAGATTTGCACTCTTCCTATAGATAATGAGAGAGCAACTGAAAATTTTAAACCAGGTAACTTACCTGATCAGATCTGTATTTTAGAAATAAATCTTTGGACATTTGGTAACAGTAGTTACTTCTGCTTTTTAAATGCTATATCAATTACATATATGATCGGCCTCCCCAAGACACATCATGTCAAGTACAAGATTAGAGTTAGGGAACCAAATTAAGAGGCAGTAGCGGGCAGAAATGAAGAAAGTCTTGACTTTAGTGGCAGAGGGATAGAGAGATGTCAGATTCAATAGGTTTTAGAGACTGATTTGATATGGCAGTGCTTGGGTGAGTTGTAAGGTCATTAACAGAGATTAAGAATACAGGAATTAGAAGCATTTCAGGGAACAGGATAACAATGAGGAGTTCAATTTTGGAATGTGATAAAATTAAAGTGCCTGTGGCATATCTAGATAGAGAGTAGTCTAAAAAAAGGGGAAATACACTCTGGGAGGCCAAGGCGGATAGATCGTCTGCACTTAGAGCTATAGACCAACATAAGCAATAACTAGACTCTGTCTCTAAAACTAGAGGGCACTGTGGTGGCCGCCTGTAGTCCCAGCTACTTGGGAGGGTGAAGCAAGAGGATCACTTAAGCCCAAGAGACTGAGGTTGCTGTGAGCTATGACACCATAGCACTCTATGAGGCGATAGAAATTTTGTCTCAAAAAAAAAAAAAAAAAAAAAAAGGAAAAGGAAATAAGGTCTAGAGTTGCCAAGAATGCCTTAGATGAAAACAACAGAGTTAGAATCATTGGTATAGTCAAAGGTACCTGCATCACCAAAAGATAAGACCAAAAAGTAAGAGAGGGATAAGAGAAGACCAAAGTTAGGATCGTGAGTAACTCAACAAATAAAGGGCAGAATACAGAGTAAGTTAAAGAAACTTAAAACGATGGCCCAAGGATAACAAGAACAAGCAACATTCCAGAAGGCAAGAGGAAAGAAGTTTTAAGAAGTGGGAGCTATGCATAGCTCCAAATGCAGTAAAGTGGTCAAGCAGGATGAGCACTAAGAAGTCGTTCAATCAAGAAAAGTTTATATAGCATAGTACAAAATGTGGTTATAAAATGGAATCTTAGGAGAGGGGCTGAAGGGTTTGCCCATTATTCCAAATCTTCAAATTTTATTGGGTTAGTGTAAACAAAATTTATTTTCCTTTTTTTCAATGATTTACTAAATAATGACATTGAGAAAATGGGTACATAACAAATCAAATTTTGTTCTAGTAAAAGAAGACAAGGAGACAAAAGAAAGTATGAAGAGCACTTTCACATTATAGCTTGTCTTCTGGCTTACCACTTACCATCTGAGGGTCACCCTCATGATTCCCCAACCTAATGAGTGATTGTCTTTTTTTTTTTTTTTTTTTTGAGATAGGGTCTCACTCTGTCAATCAGGCTATAGTGTAGTGGCGTCATCACAGCTCGCTGCAACCTCAAACTCCTAGGCTCAAGAGATCCTCCAGCCTCAGCCTCCCAAATGCTAGGATTAGAGGCGTGAGCCACTGCACCAGGCCAATGAGTGACTATTAAAAGAGAGAAACAAACTCCTAAAAGTAGAGAAACCCTAAACTTAAAGCTCGAGAGCTGATTTTTCCCCAGAAGCACAGCTCAGGTCAGGTCAAATCAACTTACTTTCAAGTCTAAGGGCATCTGAGTCCCTCCCTGAATGTTCAACAGAGAGTACAGGGTCCTCCTCTGTTCCTCTCTCAGAGTGTTCTTCTTCAGCAGCTTCCAATGACTGTGAGTTGTGAAAATATTTCTGTTTGTCATGGCTGTTGTCCAGGGTTTTCTCATGACAATTACCTCAAGAGACACAGATACAGCACATTAGAAACATCTCCCTTGTAGTCCCATAGTGCAAGGTCCCAACATAACAAGAGCAAAAAGGTGAAAACCTGAGTTTTTCTCCACTAGAACACACAAAATCAGTGAGCTGCATTGCTCAAAGCCAGATCATTACCATGATTCAAGATTTTGCACTGAAGTTCAAGTTTCAGCTACTAAGCTATCATAACAACCAAGGATTTGGAGGGCAAAAAACCGTGTAACAACAAAGATCAGGCCCCAAGACCTGATCCATTGATAATGGCTGTGAAATATTTTATCATCATCAAAGTTTTCTTCTATTTGTCTTTAAAAGGTGAGAAATTACAGATTAGTTCCTGGTTTAAGTGTGAGGTAGATAAACAGCTTATACCAAAAGGTGAGAGATTATAAAAAATTAAAATACAAGTAATTGGAAGGGGGATAGATGGCAGAAAGTCCACACTGATGACTATAATAAAGGCGACTCTTTTTCTTTTGGAAAAACATTCTGGTCATGTGGATAAAGATTTATCTAAGCATAAAATGTTCTTGCATTTAATCTTAGCCCTCTGATAATTTTTGACATGTATGAGGAGACTGATGTCTTACAATTTTGCCACTCTGTCAAAGAGTTTTGATCCTATCAGGGGCTGTGTGTTAACATGGACCCCCAAATCCACTACTCAGCTCCACTTGATGGCCACTCTCTGGCTAGAGGAATATGTACTAGATTGTTGTGTCGAATGTGGCAGTAATCTGGCTGTGGCATCTCTCTCTCCTTTGACTGCTAATAGTTAATTCTAGCTGATCTGATTAGCTGAACAGATGCCCCCTTACTTTCTTATGTTTCATGGACTTTGTCACTAAAAATACATATTTAGTGGAAGGACATAACTTTCCTATCAGAGAACAATTCTTTGATTAAGAGTGTGTAAGTGACAGCTGTCCTTTGCCAGACATTCAAATATGCTCCAAAAGTTTACAGAACACTGTCTCAAAGAGATATACATACCTAATCAAGCTCTCTCTGTATCAACAGAAGTACAAGAAGTCTTTTCCTGGCTTTGATGGCTACCTTTTTGATTCCATAACTTAAGAAAGTACTTCTCAGGCCATGTCCCTTACTGCGTCAAGAAAATGTAATAGAATCAAAATCTTTTCCAACTGAACGAATTCGGAGTAAGACCACCACATGCTTAAGGAGTCATTTTCCGTTTTCCAGTCCTATACCATCACATATCTGAGGTCATATTTAACCAGGCTCTGTCAGAAGTTAAGGATTTTTGTTTTCCAGAGAGTTTTACCACTCAGGACATTTACATGCAACTTGAGGACACAGTAGATACAAGACAACGAACAATACTGAGGCAGCATGATGTGCCAAACAAGCTTCAGAGAGTAAGCTTTTAGGGGGCAGAACTTGAATTTGGAAGAATAGGTGCACTTATAAAAAAGAGGAAATAACAGAGAATGGAATCAATACTTGTTGAGTGCTTTCTATTTTTTCCTCCAATTAACCCTCATAAAAACTTTGTGAAGTGCTATTAATCTTTATTTTATAGAGGAAGAAACTAAGTCTCAGTGAAAAGTCAAACAGTAAGCAGTAGGTCTAGGATTTGAATCCAGTCTGTCTATCACAAAGTTTCTGGGATTCCCACCGGGCAGTGCTACCTCTTTAGCATAGAGGTAAATGACATATCTCTCTCTCCTTTGACTGCCACTTGTTAATTCCAGCCGATTTGACTCACTGAACAGGCGTCTTCTTCCTTTATGTTCAATGGATTTTTGTCACTGAAAATATATATTTAATGGGGGGACATAACTTTCCTATCAGAGGACAATTCTTTGGTTAAGAATGTAGACATGGCAGCATTCTAGGCAAGGAAGAATAAAGCCACAGGAACAGGAATTCTCACTTGTGTTTGGGGAACAACAAGAAATACATTTTGACAGCAACAGAGGGTATGGGTATGACTGAGGGTGTGAGTGTGACAGAGGATGTTCATCAGGCATTCCTGATGAATGCCTTGTGCATTCTAAGACGTCTTGCCCGCCAACTCAGGAAAATGTGGCCAACATCTCTCAGAGGCAGAGCACCAAAGAGATCAAGGAGGAGATTGGGGGAATCAAGGGAAGAATCAGAGCTTTATGTTAGGGTATTTCTTAGAAGCAGGCATCAAAATGATCAAATAAAAACTACATGCTTGGCTCAGCGCCTGTGGTTCAATCGGCTAAGGCACCAGCCATGTACACTTGAGCTGGCGGGTTCGAATCCAGCCCGGCCCGCCAAACAACGATGACAGCTGCAACCAAAAAATGGCCAGGCGTTGTGGCGGGCACCTGTAGTCCCAGCAACTTGGGAGGGGGGGGGCAAGAGACTCGCTTGAGCCCAGGAATTGGAGGTTGCTGTGAGCTGTGATGCCACACACTCTACAGCTTGAGGCTCTTTCTCAAAAAAACAAACAAACAAAAAAAAACCACCTGCTTTAAGATTAGAACTATTAATATTAACTGCTTTATGTTAACAGGCAAAACTTGACTTGTTTAGAGTTTTGTTGTAATCTGCGTAAGTAGCTAGACTGATAACAGAAAGTCAAATTGCCTTTTTTTGTAAATTTCAGGTTAATGTGGGGGTACAAACAACTAGGTTACAGTATTTGCATTTGTTAGGTAGAGTCCCTCTAGTAGTTGTGCCCCACACCCAAAAGGTATTGCAAATACCCTCACATTGCCCTCATTAAGTGGGAACACATCAATTCTCTCCTCCACTCCTCTCCCCTAACTTGACCCGAATGAGTTTTTCTCCTATGCCAAACTGCCTACTTTTTAAATTACTTCTTCTAGTTATTTAAGGGAAGAAATGAAATACTTCAGAAAACACTAAAATTTCTATTCTTTGGACTACAATATAAGCCTATTCCAGTTCAAATGGGAACTAAAAAACATTGCCTACATGGAAAAATATTACCTGTTTTCCCAGCAGAGGTGGGAATGATGTTATCATTAAGGAAACACAGGGAGATAGAGAAGGAAAAATAGAAAGACATCTGGAAAGTAGCAAGTGACTATTATTTTTTTGCTGATACAAAAATGAGGAGATTCTATTCTAACCTTAAGAGGTATTTTTTTTAAAAGGAATGTTATTATTTAAATGAAACATTTTATTTTTATTTATTTATTTTTTAAGAGACAGAGATTCACTTTGTCACCCTCAGTAGAATGCCATAGCATCACAGCTCACAGCAATCTCCCGCTCTTGGGCTTAGGCAATTCTCTTGCCTCAGCCTCCCAAGCAGCTAGGACCACAGACGCCTGCCACAACGCCCGGCTATTCTTTTATTGCAATTTGGCTGGGGCTGGGCTTGAACCCGCCACCATGGGGCCAGTGCCCTACTCACTGAGCCACAGGCATGCCCATAAATGAAACATTATAGATAACAAGGTCTCAGGTGAAAATGAAAACAATTTTCTGAGCTTAATGATCTATACTTGCTTGCAAAGCATTTAACACCTAATTCAAACCCTGCCAGTTCGTTTTTTCTAAGGAGTAGAGATCACAAGGCAATATTAGCTAAGTAAGTACACAACTTTATTTCTGTTCTGCAACTACTGTGAGATCTCAGGGATACTAACATTCTTTTCTGTGCTTAAGAGTATCTTCAGCAAAAATTGGGCGATTAATATTAACCCATCCTACAACAATGTTCTAGAAAACAACTAAATTGTCAGAAGACAATATTTATTGTCAATAAATATTTAATAGACATATACCTTGTCAAAGTGGATGTCTCCTGACAGATAAAGGTAAAATTTATTCTGTGATTAAACAGTTTTTCAAAGTAAAACAAGTTCTCAGGATCTCAAATCTTCTCTCATTAACTATTTAAAACGTTCCTAGAAGATTTTTCACTTTCTAACTAGAGTTGGGTAACTACTTGTTAAAAAGAAATCTTATTTTCTGTGTCTCATACATTAGTAAACAGATTCCTGGAGGGGGGGAGATCTAATAGGGTTAGTTATAATAAGGAAATGCCACAGATGAACTGATTGAGGCATCACAATGTTGTAACTAAAGCTAGCATCAATGATAAGACCATGTGGTTCTTTTAGGATTATAGCATGGTAATTATGGGCACAGAATGGGGCCAGACTATCTGAGTTCAAATCCTGCTTCTTCTGTTTCCTAATACTGTAAAGCAGAATAAATTATTTTCACTTCTTTGTGTATCAGTTTATCTGCAAATTGAGGTTTGTTGTTGTTGTTACAGAGATGGGGGTCTCTCTATATTGCCTAGGCTGGACGTGAACTTTTGGGCTCACGCAATCCTCCTACCTCTCAGCCTTCTGAGTTACTAGGACTACAGGCATGTGGTGCCACACCTGTCTGCAAATTGAGTATCAACTTCATTAGGTTATTGACAATTAAAAGTAAAGAGCAGGATCACTGCCTAGCAAATGGTAAAATACTATTAGCATGGTCCCTTGGAAAAGTTATAATGGACTAAAAGTTATCCCAATGTAATGTATTTGTAAGAAGGCCTTTTACAGTTTTTATAGTTACAGTTATAATCTTGCAATCTCCAACTCTAGTATGATCAACTAGTTATTAGAAGTTATTAGAGTATCTGCTTAATCCCAGCTTTCTGTGTGTTTTTGCATTAGGCATGTGCCTAGAGTTCACTTTTTTTTTTAATTTTTCGCAGTGCGTATAGAGTTCACTTTCATCAATCTTTCAGAAAAACAGCCATTAATCAGATTAGTAAGTATATCTAGTCCTAAAACATTTTGTACATCTAAAAATTATCCTCACAGTCTGCTTTGTGCTAAAGTACATTTTAATAGATTATGTGACTTCCCTACCTTACAATATGAAAACAGACTATATATATGTTAAGCTAAATTAATACTTATTCTTTGCTGCTTAATAACTACCTGTAGGTTGTTAATTTTATCTCAGTCCTTTCCCCAACATACCCTTTTTTCTTTTTGTGAGACACAGTCTCACCGTGTTGCCTTTGGTAGAGTGCCACGGCATCATATCTCGTAGCAACCTCAAATTCTTGGGCTCTTGCCCCAGCCTCTTGACTAGCTGGGAACTCTCTGTGTCTAAGTTATTTGAAATGGAGAGATAGGGTGGTGCCTGTGGCTCAGTCAGTAAGGCGCCGGCTCAATATACCGAGGTGGTGGTTCAAACCCAGCCCCACCGAACTGCAACAAAAAAAAATATAGCTGGGTGTTGGCCGCCTGGGGTCCCAGCTACTTGGGAGGCTGAGGCAAGATAATCGCCTAAGCCCAGGAGTTGGAGGTTACTGTGAGCTGTGTGACGCCACGTCACTCTACCGAGGGCAATAAAGTGAGACTGTTTCTACAAACAAACAAAAAAAGAAATAAAGAGAGATAAACTACCATACCACTATAAGAGGATTCTTAGGGAATATAAGGATGATCAGTCTTTACAGTGAAGTGATAGAGAAATTATTAACTGATAGTTTGTTCTGCAGGACTAAAATCAATCTCTCTCTCTACCTGTTTTCTTTCTCTGCAGAACAGACTTATGAGCAAGCCCTCCCTACCTCCATGGATTTCCCTTTTCACAAACCACAAAAAAAAAAAAGGAAATGTACATTATCTTTACAATGGCTAGACTTATCGAAGGAATCTGCCTTTTAGAAGTTGCTCCTATAGCCCCAAGTGGTTCCTGAAAAGCTCCTGATGAACAATGGGGGTGTTCACACAGCAGGCCTCAGGATCAGAAACACCTATAAAAAGTCTGTCTTCAATTTTGCAGGAGGAAAATTGTACACAGCATTCACATTCATAATACTATGTGGATTTGGCTGTAATTACCTTTTTCTCTTAGTTCTCCTTAAATTTAGCTAACTACTAGACCTCAGGGCTGGCACATTCCTTTCTTTCTTTGAGATGTCACACCATCTCCTTGCTCCCTTTACTCTCTCTCTCTCTCTCCACTCTTTTCTTCTCTCTTACTCCATCTCTCCTTCTAAAAGGTAAAATAAACTTAGACTTTTACATCCTAACCTTGGTCTAGAGAAATCTTTTCTTATCTGGTGTGGAACACCTACTGAGCTTTCCACCCTAATAGGAAAGATCCTTAATGAAGCCACTGCTAACACAGCATAACCAATTTCTTGAATTTGTGCGAAACCTAGGTTTCAGATGACTATACTTGACACAAAAATGAAGAAACCTCATCTCGTTTGCCCTCTGTTGTCCGGAGAAGGCAAAGGAAGTTATTTCAACAGAGACCTATTCTCCTTCAGCAATTACTGCTGAATGAAACTCTTTGCAGTAGGTTTTAATGTAATGGTTATGTACCAACTGACCTTAATGGTGCAATGCCAGACTATTTGACCTTTAATGCAAACAATATTAAGTATGTAGGCAGGGTGCAGTGACTCGGGCCTGTAAGACAGTACTTTGGGAGTACTGGTGGGAGGACTGCTGGAGGCCAGGACTTTGCAACCAGCCTGGGCAACAGAGAGAGTTTCCATCTCTATAAAAAAAGAAGAAAAAGTGGCCCATGGGTGGAGACCTTGGTCCTTAAGTTTGGCCTTTTGATTAACTCCAGGAAAAAAAAAATGCTTTCAATAAAAGCAGTACAGCAGAGAAAGATGAAGCTTTTCTTGCCCCCTTTAGTGTTTAAAAAAGAATAATCTTGAAATCAGAAGGCTGTAGGTTCCCCACCACCAAAATTTTAATTCTTTTTACAGAAATTAATAGAGGTAGCCTAACTAGTGGCATATTAAAACATCATAAGATCCAGGCTCAGTGGTGCATGCTTGTAGTCTTGTCTGCTTAGGAGGCAAAGGCCTTTGAGCCCAGGATTTGGAAGCTGTAGCATGCTGGGATAGTGCCTGTGAACAGCAATTGAGCTCCAGATTGGGAAACATAGTGAGTCTTTGTCTCTTCAAAATGATGCTATAATAACTGAGGCTATAAGAATGTTTTTAAGAAAAAAAAAAAAAGCAAGTAGGTATCTTCACTAACTCTTTTAAAGCATGTGATAAAGCAAAGGTCCTTAACTGCACGTATTATGAAGTATACAGTGGATAGTCCACCAGAGGGCAGCAAAATGCAGGCTTTCTTTTTCTTCAAAATCTGACTCTGCAAAATTGCTTAAAGCTGTAAATTATAAATCTATAGAAATTTAGGTTGAAGAACACAGACTAAAACCACGGTAAAAGAAATATGTTATGAAAGGGGACATTATTTAAATAAACTGATGCTATAAATACTGAGACACTGGAATATAAAATAATCCATCTGGACATTGGAACAGATACTAACATTCATGTACATAATTTGAAAATTCTTCTATTTTTTTCCATAGAGGAAAAAGCTATCAAATAAATATTATACAGTACCTTGTATAAAATTCTAAAAATACCTAGACATTAAACTTTGAGTTTGGTTCTGGGCTAATATTTTTAAGTGAACATGTGAATTTCTTAGTGAATTAAGAAAAGAGCACAGCTTAGAAATCCTAGGTTTAATGCTTAAGAATATTTGGTAAACACCAATCCTCTTGTTTGTGGCAAACCTGTAAATATCTCATATATATGAAGTCTAATAAATACAACCTACCATTGGTCTTATGCTTACTAATACAAGAGAAATGAGAACGTCTAGATTACGTCAATAGTAGAAAATATCTTTGCTACATATAACTTTTTAATTTGAAAATTGGTAAAACTGAAAGATCAAAATATTTCAAAAATATTTTACAGTAATAAATGCTTGGAAAATCCACCAGTAAAAACTTCTTTCAGTGACCTTAGCAAGTTTGAGCAAAGACCTGCTAACCTAATTAGTAAACTAGTGAATTACAATGTAAAAGGGGCTAAATCTTATTTATTCATTCATGAATAGAATGAATGAGATGGGGGTCTTACTCTGTTGCGTAGGCTGGAGTGCAACAGTGTGATCATAGCTCACTGCACCTCAAACACCTGGGCTCAAGTGATCTTCCCGTCTCAATCTCGCCGGTAACTGGGACTATAAGTGCATGCCACCACACCTGTCTAATTTAAAAACAAAAAAAATTGTTGAAGTGGAGCTACCTAGGGGCAACTATGTTACCCACGCTGGTCTTGAACTCTTGGTCTCTGATGATTCTCCCACCATGGCCTACCAAAGTGCTGGGATTACAGGCATAAGCCACCATGCCTGGCCTATTTTTTTTTTTTTTTTTGAGACAGAGCCTCAAGCTGTCACCCTGGATAAAGTGCCGTGGCATCACAGCTCACAGCCACCTCCAATTCCTGGGCTCAAGCGAGTCTCCTGTCTCTGCCTCCCAAGTAGTTGGTACTGCAAGCGCCCTCCACAATGCCCAGTCATTTTTTTGGTTGCAGCCATCATTGTTTGGCGGGCCTGGCCTGGATTCAAACCCACCAGCTCAGGTGTATGTGGCTGGTGCCTTAGCCCGTTGAGCCACAGGCGCCGAGCCGCCTGGCCTATTTTTTAATTGATGATTTCTCTCTATAAGAATTTAAAGAGTATTCTCTCTTTCCAAATCAAATTTTTTTTTATTGTTATTATATTGGATCCAATAGTATTCTTGGGATAATCTGGACTATCAGATACTACAATTCTGAGAAAGATTTGTTCTAAGCTATTAGTTTCCTGGACTATTTGAAATTATGCTCTGGAAAAAGTTCAACACAATTGAATTCTGTTTTGAAATGAAAAACCTAATATATTAAACAAAAACATGTGAAACTAATCTAAGGAAAAGAGTTTTTAGAAATGGACAAAATCCTTCTTACCAATAACAAAAGGAAATTCTAAGACAGGTGTGGGGTAAGAAAAAAAAAGTTTCTATTAATAAAAAAAGCTCATTGAAAAAGTGAAATCCTATTTATAATGCTGTTTTTATATAATTTGGTACATTTAAAAAACTACAGCATATTTTGTAGGATTAATTTAAGAACATAAAGATCCATAATTTGTACCTTTAAAATTCTGAGTTCTTTGCAGCCATAGTATTCATTATGAATTTCTAATGGCTTACTTTCACCCAACATACACTACATGACAAAGCTCTCTAACCCTCTCATGATTTAAGTTTTGTCTTTCATTGTAGAGATGAGGACATGAATTACTTTACTGGGATCAGAAAGTTGAGGCAGAGCTGGGACTTAAGAATGAATCTGTATGATCCTACAGCTAGCCACTCCACTCTGCTGCTTTGATAAAATACTGTTTTAGGCCTTCAACATTCATATAAGGACTCTTATTCAGATTATGTTCAACAATGATCCACAACTGAAATATGGAGTTATACTGCTGAGAAATTCTTAGTTTCTTCAGTAAATAATTGGGCTCTGTTATTTAAAGATGCAAACACTATTAAACTATCTGCCATTCCATTAAAATCCTAAGAGAGTCTGGCATAATGAATCAGGAAAATAAAGTTTCTGGCTCCAAATTTGCTAGTAATTATTAATGTCTTTTAGACAAGTCACATAAATAAGCCCATATTAGATACATATTTTTTTAATATCCAAAGAAAAGGAAATGGACTGATAGCCCTTGGCTTAAAAATTACAATCTATTTTGAATAGTAACAAAGCATTTTCTGTGTGCTTTATAATGGCTAAGTACTACCAGGTGCATCTATCATCATTCAGGGCCGAGAGTTAGGCTCTTAATTTTTTTTCTTACAGAGAAGGTTAAATAAGTAAATAACCAAATATCATTGGACTCACAGAGTTCTAACTGATGAATTTGTAGAAACTTTAGATACTAGCTTATCAACGTGAATACACGTTTGCACACGTACCCATGTCTGTGGGGAAGAGCAGAAGGCGGCAAAGAGACACCACTTGATACCCACAACTATTTTTAAGATGCCATAAAAGTCTGAATCACCTTTACTGAAAGGCTAGGGTCTGTGTTTTTAGCCTGTATTTAAAGATGAGTATGTAGAGCTGCTTCAATTTTCATTATACCCTTTGACTTCATGGACAGAAAAAAATTGCCTTTGTCATGAATATTGGTTATTATAAAATATCAAAGACTTGGGGAGCAAGAAAAAAAAAATTTCACATTCTATCAATCTCAGTTGAATATACTGTATATTTTACTCATCCTTTTTTAACCAGAGTCCTTTAATATTAAGGAATTAACTCTTAATATTCTAAGGTAACTAGAGGTAGATATAATGAATTAATTTCTTTCCTGTATATCCAGAATTATACTATCTAAAATCCTTGGGTAAAATTAAGAAAATGATTTTCTGTATTCTGCTGATTACATCAGGAACTCTGACTGAGCTCATTATTTTGCCAGCATTTAACACTTGCTTACCACTGCAAATAGAAGAGGTGATGTTGTACAGAAAAGGGTAAAACTGCATACAGCGGATTAATTTCAGGCTGTTTTCACACTCTGGGCATTTGGTAGTTAATTTCAAAGCCTGTCTAAAGGCTTCAAGTGCCCCACTGATATTCTTCAGAGCAAGGTAAGCATTTCCCAGGCTCAAAAACGTCAGAGGCTGAAAAGAAATAAAAAATCAGCAACACGTTAATGAAGTAATATTTTCTGAGAGTTACAAAACCTTTACAGCATGTCTTTTGGCTTTTCTTGGGTTACTACATAAAGGTTACCAGTAACTGATCATTTTATTCACACCAGCCAATATTAAACTTTACAATGCTATGTTTTACCTTTTTATTAATATATAAAGTATATAATAAAAACTAATCTTAAATATACAGTTCAGTAATTCCCTGTATACATACACATATATATGTATATATATGTGTGTGTGTGTATCTATCTATCTATATATATATACCACTCAGCCCAAGATACTAAACATTTAGAATGTTTCCAGTACAGGAGGTGGTTTCCTTGGGCAACCCAGACAAAATCCCAGAATTAACCACTATTACGATACTGTGACTTCTACCACTATAGGTTAGTTTCGTCTGTTCTTGAACTTCATATAAATGGAATCAAACAGCATACTCTCATATTACACGCACATAGAATATGTATCCTTTTGTAGCTTCTTTCAATCTAACATTTGTCCATGTTTTGTGTATTTCAGTAGTTCATGTTTTTAATTGGTGTGTAACGTTCCATCATATGTATACGTGTATGTACACCAGAGTACGTTCGTCCACACTCCCACTAAGTGGCATTTGTGCTATTTCCAACTTTCCAACTATTATGAGTAAGTACCATGAAATTGTAATTGTAAATGTCTTTTGATATATTGTACTCATTTTTCTTGGGTACATAACTTAGTAGTGGGTTATAAGACATATATTTAGTTTTAGTAGATACAACCAAATGGTCTTCCAAATGAATGTATAAATTTATACTCTTACCAGTAGTATGAGAATTCACTGACTCTGTATTGTCAGTCTTTTTAATTTTAGCTATTTTAGCAGGTTGAAGTGGCATCTCACTGTGGTTTTAATTTGCATTTCCTTGGTGAGTAGCAATATGGAGCATTTTTGTGCATGCCTATTGACCACTGGATGTCCTCATTTCTGAAGTGCCTATTCTTTTTCCCATTAACAGAAATTACGTTGTCCTTATTTTTGATTTCAAATTCTCTACATATAGTCCTTAGTTGAAAGTATTTCCTAAAAATATTCTCTCCCAGTCTGTGGTTTGCCTTTTCACTCTCTTAGTGGTATCTTTTCATAATTCTAATGACATTTGACTTATAATGTTTTCTTTTATTGGTAGTGCTTTTTGAAATCTTTGTCTACTGCAAGGTCATCAAGACTTTCTCTTATGCTTTCAGAAATAAGGCTTACTGTTTTATCTGTCCCATTTCGGTACATGATCCACTTCAAATTGATTTTGTGTGCAGTGTGAGGCAGAAATCAAAGTTCTTATCTTTTCTCACAGGGATATCCAATTACTCCAGCACTACTTATTGAAAAACCAAAAAGGTTTCCCCCTATTGAACAGGTGCATCTGTCCATAAATCCGTGACCATGTATGTGATGGTCTATTTCTAAATTCTCTATTGTGTTCCATCAATATGGTTGAGTATCTTTGTAACAATACCATAATAATTTAATTACAGCAGGTCTTGAATTCTAGGGTATAAGGTTCCCAACTCTATTCTTTCCCCTAACCTCACCAATTTGGGGCTACTTTAGGTCCATTCCTATTTAGATGTCTTTTTTCTTTTTTTGAGATAGAGTTTCACTCTGTAGCCCTGGGTAGAGTGCTGTAGTGTCATAGCTCACAGCATCCTCAAACTCTTGGGCTTGAGCAATTCTCTTGCCTTAGCCTCTGGAGTAGCTGCAACTACAGGCGCCCGCCATAACGCCCGGCTATTTTTTTGTTGTTGTTGTAGTTCTCGTTGTTTGGCAGGCTCGGGCTGGGTTTCCACCAGCCCCGGTGTATGTGGCTGGTGCCCGAGCCGCTGAGCTACAGGCGCTGAGCCCTTATGCAGACTTTTGAATCAACTGATAAACATACACACATATACACACTACTGCTAGAGGCTTGGGATTGAACTGGATCTATAAATCAACTTGGAGAGAAATTACCAATTGACAGTACTGAATCTCTTAATTTGTAAACACGATATGTATCTCAATTTCAGAATTCCTTATCTGAAATGCTTGGGACCAGAAGTGCTTCGAATTTCAATTTTTTTTTTTTTTTGGAATACTTTCATTATATACTTACTGGTTGGACATTCGAAATCCCAAAGTCCAACATCTGAATTGCCTCAATAAGCATTTTTGTTTAAGCATCACGTTGGTGCTCAAAAGTTTCAGTTTTGGAGCATTTTGCATTTCAAATCTAGGAAGTTCAATCTGTATTAATGCCTTCCTTCTCTTAGCAATGCTTTGTCATCACTGTGAGACTGCTATCTCTTAGCAATCTTAGACCACTTATATATGTTCCCCTAGATTTATTCCTAGACATCTCATGTCTCCTTGATGCGATGGTAAATAGTACATTTTGTATGCTATTTTTCAACTGTATGCTGAGATTGTTTTTATATTCAGCCTGAAGTATTCAGTTTAGGCTATTTTAACTGAAATACACCTTTTGTTTGTTTGTTTTGAGACAGGGTCTCACTGTGTCACCCAGGGCTTGAGTGCCATAATGTCATCATAGCTCACAGCAACTTCAAACTCTTAGGCTACAATGACCCTAAATGACCCTTTGCTTCCTGAGTAGCTGAGACAATAAGCGCATGCCACAATGCTCAGCAAATTTTTCAATTTTTAGTAGAGATAGAGTCTTGCTCTTGCTCAGGCTATTCTCAAATTCCCACACTCAAGCAATCCACCTGCCTTGGCCTCCCAAGTGCTAGGAGTACAGGTGTTAGCCAATGCATCTGGTCTATGTTTAGTAGTTTCTTTTTGTATTTGCTCATGTGCAAACCTTTTTTTACAAACTTATTTCATCATTAAAAATATTTTAAAACATCTTGGCTCGGCGCCTGTGGCTCAACGGGCTAAGGCGCCAGCCACGTACACCTAAGCTGGCGGGTTCGAATCCAGCCCGGGCCTGCCAAACAACAATGACAGCTGCAACCAAAAAAAAAAAAAAAAAAAAAAAAAATGGCCGGGTGTTGTGGTGGGTGCCTGTAGTCCCAGCTACTTGGGAGGCAGAGGCAGGAGACTCGCTTGAGCCCAGGAATTGGAGGTTGCTGTGAGCTATGATGCCACGGCATTCTGTCCAGGGTGACAACTTGAGGCTCTGTCTCAAAAAAAAAAAAAAAAAAAAAAAAATTTAAAACATCTAAAATCTTTTCAATTTTCACAATACATCCCTAAAAAGGCAAGACTTAGATTTATCCAATGATTTACTTTTGATTTGAGCGGTCAGTCCAGCAGGATGTTTCACTGTGACCAAGCCAAAGTGTATAAAATATTCCATATTAAGGAAATTTCACTTAAGCACTTAAGCCCAGACACAAAATTAAAATACCATACTTAGATTGCAAAAGTATCTTTATAAACGTATTTTGCATGATGAAAAAAAAGTGTTGCAATTATCCCTATGAATGGAATGATGGTCGTACAAATATTTTTCATTGAAATAAACTAGTTAGCATTTTAGAAAAAAAGATGAATTTTCATCAATTCATTCAGAAAATAAGCACTGAGTGTTTATGTTCTTGGCACTGCTTAGACAATGGGGATATATCAGAAAATAAAGAAGATCATTTCTACCTTTATGAACCTTACAGCCTAGTGTGGGGTACCAGTGAGCAAAATGTAATGGAGAAAAATACAAAAGGAAGAGATGTAAGTAGCACTTGAATGGGAGGTAAGTGTCATTTTAAATAGAGTAGAATGAGAAGGACTTACTGAGAAGTTCACTAACTGTAATGTAAGAAACAGAAAGCCATGAGGAATCTTGGTGGGGTAAAGTACTCCAAGCAGAAAGAACAGAAGTGCAAAGGCCCTGAGGTGTCTCGTATGTTCAAGAAACTGTAAGGAGGCAAGTGAGGCTAGAGTAGGATGGGCGAAGAAATGATCTCATAGAGATGAGGTCAGAAAAGTGACAAGGTCATGAAGGACGTGCCTCACCGTTACAAATTCTTAAGTTCTTCTCTAAGTTTTAGGGAGAGCCACTGTAGAGATTTGAATAACACATTCTTTTTTTTTTTTTTGAAACAGAGCCTTGAGCTGTCACCCCAGATAGAGTGCTGTGGCATCACAGCTCACAGCAACCTCCAATTCCTGGGCTGAAGCGAGTCTCCTGCCTCTGCCTCCCAAGTAGCTGGGACTACAGGCACTTGCCACAACACCCGGCCATTTTTTTTTCTGGTTGCAGCCATCATTGTTTGGCGGGCCCGGGCTGGATTTGAACCCACCAGCTCAGGTGTACGTTAGCCTGTTGAGCTACAGGCGCCAAGCCGAATAACACATTCTTTTTATAAGGATCTTACTGCTGGCTGTATGAGAACAGGCTGTAGGGGGAGGACAAGGTAGAAGCAGAGAAACCAGGTTAGAGGCTGCTGCAGTAATCTAGATAAGAATAATGATATTTGGGGTGGCACCTGAGGCTCAAGGAGTAGGGTGCCAATCCTGGCCACAAACTGCAAAAAAAAAAAAAAATAATAATAATAATGGTATTTGGATCAGATAGCAAGTGGAGACAATGGACAATGTAAACAGTGAAATCTCAGATAATATTTACAATAGAATCAGCAAGTTAGCTAATAAATTAAATTTCTCCGGTGAGGAGAAAGCTATGAAAGATGGCTTCATGTTTTTTGGCTTGAGCTAGTGGAAAGGCAGATAATTTTACTTCCTGAAATGGGAGAAACTGGGAAGAACAAATTTGGAAGTGTTAAGGGGCTTGGTTCTGCCTTTAGTTTTGGAGTGCCCTTTAGACATTCAAACGAGGATTTCAAGTAAGCTGCTAGATAAAGGAGTCTGAAGTTCAGAGCAAAGGCAATGAGAGATAAGTCAACAGGAAAATGATGGTATTCAAGATATGGTGTTGGAGCAAATGGATATCTATGTAGATATAAACTTTGGTCGCTACCTACCTCGCACCAGAAATAAAATTTAACTTGAAATAGATCATAGGTCTAAATGTAAAATCTAAAACTATAAAAGATCTCAGAGACAACATAGGAAAGGATTTTTGTATATTTGAAAACTGACTATGTAAAGGTCAAGTCATAGAAAAAACTGATCAGAATTAATTTTTTTCAAAACTCTTGTGAAGACACTTTATATAACTCTAATAATAGAAATCAAAATTAAAAAAAATTGATGAACTTAAGGGAAATTTTTTTTTTTTTTTTTGAGTTTTTGGCCAGGGCTGGGTTTGAACTCACCACCTCCAGTATTTGGGCTGGCACCCTACTCCTTTGAGCCACAGGCGCCACCTTAAGGGAAATTTTTAAAAGCTAAGATAAAAAAGGAAAGAGAGAAAATATTTTTAACACAACAGATGGTATGATCTTATTGTACAAGGAGTTTGTATAAAAATAAAAAAACTAAATTATAACAAAATGAGCAAAATGTATATATAAACTTTTACTTTAAAAATACAATTAAAAGATAAAAATATCCATATTATAACAGAGAAATAACATTATTAAACCAGTCAACTTGTTTTACAAATGCATGGGTACAGAGTATGAGCTCCATGGATATTCTCCGTATGTTTAAAACCAAGTTCTAGAACTTTTGGCATATCCCTTAATTTTTATGTACATTTACCTCTTAGAGTTTCTTTATCTGTCAAAGAGAAATTCTATCTCTTAGAGTTGGTGTGAGGACAAAATGAGTTTTAGTTATGCGAATTACAAGAGTAAAATGAATTACAAACATATAAAATGTGGGGTATGGTTCTTGGCTATAATAACCAATCAAGAAAAGTTAGCAGTTATTTCAAATGTTCAATTCTGGTGAAGATAGAGGTGAAATAAATATTTTTAATTTGTTCATGGCAATATATATTGGTCCTAACCTTTTGGTGGATTGTTTGGCATTTTGTACCAGAGTTATCAAAACATTCATTCTCTCACTGACTTAGTAATTCCAGTCTTCCCTAAGAAAATTATCTGGATGGGGTGGTGCCTGTGGCTCAGTGAACAGGAAGCCAGCCCCATATACTGAGGGTGTTGGGTTCAAACCTGGCCCCGGCCAAACTGCAACAAAAACAACAACACAACAACAACAAGAAATAGCCGGGCATTGTGGTAGGCGCCTGTAGTCCCAGCTACTCGGGAGGCGGAGGCAAGACAATCACCTAAACCAGTTGCTATGAGCTGTGATGCCACGACACTGTACCAAGGGTGACAAAGTGAGACTCTGTCTCCAAAAAAAAAGAAAAGAAAATTATCTGGAATACAGAAAAGACTTCCTGTAGAATACCTTTATTGACAATAGCTAAACAGTATTGGCAACCTAAATTTGCAATGAAACAGCAGGCTGTGGCTGCCAACTCACTGAACTTTTACACAACCATTTAAATTGATGGCTTACTCTACAGTAACAAACATTTTTCGTAAGCTCCCAAAGATTACCTGTATAGTAGAGTCGCAATGTTATGAAGTATTTGTAGAGAAGACGGCTACTAAGGAAGTATTTCCAAATGCTGACAGTTGGGGAGGGGCGCTGGTTAAGGTACATTTTTGGGTTTCCTACTCTGATCCACTAATTTACCTTTTTATTCTTATTGCAGTACTATAGTATTTCAGTATAATTTTAAAATACAGAAATGCTATTAATCTCTAAAGGAGCTCTTTTTTTTCTTCAGAAGAATGCTATCTAACTGCCTTGGTTAGAAGCAGTAGCAAGTGAAGCTTAAGTTTCAAGGGAATACAGCTGTAATGTGCCTTCCATATGGACGTCCACTTCATCATATCTCATATATATACATATATAAATACACAATCTGTTCCTACTGTACGAGTACCTGGCACATACTAAGCATTAGATAAATATTTGATGTACTTCTTTGGCAATATAACCTGCTATGTAGAATAGAGATTGGAAATTTTTGATTAAAATCTTGTTGTGAATCTATATATTTCAAAGAAAAGTCTTAAGAGACAGTATTTTCTTCTTGTATTTTATTGGGATACCGTAAAAGCTTAAATCATTCATGAACACCTCTTGTAAAGGTTGCTCTGGATATAAAACATAAACATTTAGATATTAGATATAAAATCAATTATATATTTACTATAACAGTATTTCATCAAACCTCACCTATGACAGCAATTATAACATATATCTGAGTTCAGAGATGTTAAAATATGCAAAAAAAAGTATCTTTGAGACTATGAATGGAGAGAGATACCACTTAGTATCATAGTCAGTAACAGTAAATAACTATGAAGCGATGAGGTAACTCAATGGGCTGCCTGTGGGAGGGTCAGGGTACGCATTTCATGTGTCTGTTCTTACCAAAATCACCTTTAAACTCTACTCCGACTTGGACAGTATAAACATATCTATAAATTGTAGTTGTAAAACAGTATAATATTAAGCAATGTATGTGCTGAGTAGGATAAAATAAGATCCGAATGTTTCAGACTGACAAAAAGCAGTATGTTTTTATAGCTAAGTCATTTTTATTTAAATGTAATTTTCATGAGAGAAAATTAATGTGGAATTAAATTTCACTCATTTAAAATAAAAAATGAACACAAAATATTTTTATGCCTTTTGAAATACGCAAATTATATTTTAAAAAAGAAAACATGACATTTTTATGCTAGTCATAGAAAAATACAAATTCTACTCTGAATATGAATTACCCCACCCAGTATATGGAGCTACAAAAAAACATAAAAACCTTACCTCTGAGCTGTTGACAGCCAAAGCTTGAAGTAGCAGCTTAGTGGCATCAAGATGAAGGCCGTAGTGAATCAAAAGGTTGGCCAAGTTGACAAGAGGGACATCCTGGTATTGAACTGGAGCTAAATTCAAAGCCCTCTGCAGACAAGCAATAGCAAAAGTGCTATTTCCTACTGCTCTCCAGTACAGCCCAGCTTCATTGAGTATGAGCCAGACAGGAGCATTCGGCTGAAAAATCCCCAAATACTTTAGTTAGTACAAGAATGAAGTACTTGTTACAAATATGATTTTTAATAAATACATTTTAACTTTTAATTACAATTATGAAGCTCTGAATCAGATGCCAAAGTAAATGGCTTACCTTGTTAATAGCATGAAATAAGAAAGACCCAATTTCTTCTTCTGGGATAGTATAGTTATTAATACGGGAAAGCAAAATCTGAAACATCAAAGGGAAGACTGACTCAATTGAAAATAAAAGACATTTGAAAAGAATTGGTACAGATGGCATTCTTTTCTTCAGCTCCTCAGGAACAGCTAATTTAAACAAATATTTATAATCATATATATATATCCACATATACATAAAATGAAGTCATTATGCTAACAATAGGTGTTGCCCTGATCACATGTAAGATGTATATACTGGTTTCCTTTCAGTACAAAAGTTAAAAGATATATATATGTATGTATATAACTACACATATACATATCGAAGTATCCACTATACCTCAGTAAGGTCAACCTAAGTGTCCAGAATCCAAGAAGAAATTATTCAAAAGACAATGGCATGTAATATCCGACATAATAAAAATCTGCTATATTCCCTAGCTGGAAAACATCAGATCCCCAATTAATCTATTTCATGTTCTTATGGCATTTATATAATTGTGAGTAACTTTAAGGCAGGGATTATGGTCTATTTCTCTTTGTATTCCTAGTCCCCAAAATAATGTCTGGCACATAGTATTTTTCCCTCTCAGTAAATGTTTAAATATAAGTAGTAACTCCTTATAGTTTTAAAATTAGGTTTTTAAAAAAGGTGGTTGCAATGGTCTATTATCTCCATAAAAAGGTAATCTTTTTCATTTGTATCTATGGAGTAGCATCTAATATACTAGGATAATTGAACAAAACTCTAATAAAATATTCCTAGTTATACATAACTGAAAAAAATTCAGAAAAACAGAATGGCTAATGTTTGCAAAGTGGGTATCAAACTACTATGGACCTTATATAAAGAGAAAGCAGGGTTGTTAAGGCCAGGGAGAGAGAACCTTTAAGCTTTCAATTTTTACAAACTTCTGGAGGACTGGAGGATGCAACTGAAATGGCCAGAACGGCCTCCATTAGACCAATTCCATTAGGTAAACAGCTTTGTGTTAATCATCTTTGTAGCCCTCCTGGAGGAACAGCGCTTATACTGTCTATATAAACAGCAGCCTGGAGGAATACTCTTCTGGCACTCCTTTAAGTATGTGTGACTTCTCAACCCTGTCACCAATTCTGTAACTCTATCCTTCAGTTTTATAAAGCTCAATAATTGCCTTCTATCAAATTTTTGTTCCATTTAAGAATCTTCTGAAGTCACCCAGAATGGACAGCAATAAATACCAGCCTAAGTGAGCCTTACTTTTCGTGCATGGTCATCTGGCATTTTGGCTTTCAGATCCATGCGGACCTCTAATTCTTTGACTAAGTAGGACAGAGTGTGGCTTTTTCTGAAGTCAGTTATGGAACAGTCAGGGGTTTGGGCTTCTTCTTCTGAAGAATAATCATCACTGTTGAGTTCGTGGATCCTGGCACAAGAAAAAGGAACAAGATTCATATTTTCAAAGTTTAGATGATTTTGAGATAAAAACTTAACCTTTCAAATCCAAGGCTGGTGCTCTCAAAGAACCGCCAGGTGACAACCATGCAGAATCAGGTGCTTTGCCAAATCCATCAGCACTTGCCTGAGTCCTTTGTTTTCTGGAGGCAGAAAATACGTTGGCAATTCTCCACCATCAGGGACTCGAGGGTAGCTTTCTGTACAATCTGCTCTTTTAGGCCATAAAATATGCTGTCTGTCCTAATAAAGAAACAAAATTTCTCATAAATTCCTTTGGATTTAGTATTTCAAAATGCTAAATAAACTTCTGAAAAACCATAAATACACTAGGTTAATTGAACAAAACTAGTAGTATTTTAAGATAATGTAGACAGTGTGGTAGAATCTATAGCATTTCTTCTATTTCTGATTATAAGTCAGTAATTCTCCCTGGTTTACCACAGACTGGTTTAGGATTGGGCAGGCTTATACCAGTTAAGGCAATGAGACACAAGGAGAGGGTTGCTTAGGGTGTGGGGGGAAGGAAAGCAAATCTTACTCTCTTATGCTACATGAGAACAAAAAACCCTGCTGTTCCAGTTGCTGCTGGCTGTCATCTTATGACCATGAGGAAAATAAGCTTTCAGATGAAACCTATACTGTGGATGGTAGCATCAAGAACAAAACAAAAGAAATGGATAAATGATGACATCACTGGGCCACTGAATCTATCAGAACTGAAGTTTATTCTATCTCTGGACTTTCGATGAATTTTCTTTTTGTTGTTCAATTTTTTTTTTTTTTTTTTGAGACAGAGCCTCAAGCTGTCCTCCTGGATAGAGAGCCATGGCATCACAGCTCACAGCAACCTCCAATTCCTGGGCTCAAGAGAGTCTCTTGCCTCTGCCTCCCAAGTAGCTGAGACTACAGGCATCCGCCACAACGCCCGGCCATTTTTCGGTTGCAGCTGTCATTGCTGTTTGGTGGGGCCGGGCTGGATTCGAACCCGCCAGCTCAGGTGTACGTAGCTGGCACCTTAGCCCGTTGAGCCACAGGCGCCGAGCCTTGTTGTTCAATTTGAAATGGAGTTTATTACTTGTTAAAACATATACAAGGTTATAAAACTTGCACTGAAAACTATCTTTCCATAAACTAAAACTTTTTCTTTGCCAGGACCAAAGTTGAACAGTTATTTTATGATTTGTAAAATGTTCATTTTTTTCTGAACATAAATAACATGTATCAAAGGATTATTATTAGGTTTATATCCTGTAGCTATCAAATGTTAGGAAATTCATATTACATATAACTAAATCTAAATGACTATATTAATTCTGTTAAACAAATTCTGAAAATTGGAGTTGGATATGGTGGTTCATGCCTATAGTCCCAGCTACTCAGGAGGCTGAGACAGAAGGGCCAACTGAGCCTTGGAGTGTGAGGCTCCAGTGAGCTATAATGAGGTCATTGCACTCCAGCTTAGGTGACGAAGTGAGAGACTGTCTCAAAAACAAACAAAACAAATTATTTTTCAAATTCTGAAAATCTGGCTGGCACCCAGAGCTCAGTGAGTAGGGTGCCAGCCATATACACCAAGGCTGGTGGGTTTGAGCCAAATTATCTTAGCCTGGGCAACAATAACAACTGAAACCAAAAATAGCCGGGCGTTGTGTTGGGCGCCTGTAATTCCAGCTACTTGGGAGGATGAGGCAAGAGAATCACTTAAGCCCGAGAGTTGGAGGTTGCTGTGAGCTGTGATGCTATAGCCCTCTACCAAGGGCGACAGCTTGAGACTGTCTCAAAAAAAAAGAAACGAAAAAAATTGCTGAAAGTAAATGAAGTATATATAAGGCTATGCTTGGGTCAAGTTTAGCAGTTTGTCAAGGTTGGTAATTATGTTTAGAGCATAAAGCACTGAACTTTATCAGGGTATCTATCTGCTTTTCACTATATTGGGATGAACTCAAGGTACAGCCTGTGTCTTACTCATCTTCTACCTAGCAGAATGTTTTCCCTTTAATAAAAGTTTAATAAATGTTTGTTGAACTAAGCTGAACAGTGATGGGGCCATATTAATCAGTGAGCTGAGGGCCACTATCGTGATTGTTTGAGAAAATTCCATCATCCTCTATTAACTTACCCTATATGCATCAGAGTCCCTGCCCCAGATCCAGAGAATAGAATGGGCCACAGGGGAAGACTTGACCAAATCACTGGTATCATTCTGATTTAACTGAACATCAAAGTTCACCGACATCATACTGGAGGTTGATGAATCTTCACCAAACTAGAAAATAAATAGAATAGTTCAATCAAGTTGGAAATGCAAAAGGAATTGTGACTAAGATTTCACTCAAACCAAAAAGCTAGTGAATACTCAAAGTTAGTAGGAAATCAGAAAGTAAATCAATAACTAAGAAGTCAGATCTTCTAATTTTTTTTTTGGATAGAATGCTGTGGCATCACCGCTCACAGCAACCTCCAATTCCTGGGCTCAAGCGAGTCTCTTGCCTCCTCCTCCCAAGTAGCTGGGACCACAGGCGCCCGCCACAACGCCCGGCCATTTTTTGGTTGCAGCCGTCATTGTTGTTTGGCGGGCCTGGGCTGGATTCATGGCTGGCGCCTTAGCCCGCTGAGCCATATGTGCTGAGCCCAGATCTTCTAATTTTTAAGAACTATGTTCCAATTGTATTCTTTCATGGATAATGAATAGTTACAATTAACTTTGCCATTGAGAATATGAGAAAAACAGCATGGATTGTTTTCTTGCCCCTTTGCTTTCCTCTGATGATTCAATCTCTTTTAGGTTTAATGATCAGCTAATATGCACATAGAAATTTGGTCCATTATTCTCTTCCTCCTCCAAGACTAAAATGACCACAACTCTATATAGTGTGCTATGGGTAGAAACAAGGAACAAAGGGCTCTTAAGGGTTTAACTATCACTTACGGATTATAGAGTATTGTGCAATCAATGCCAAGTAAAAGCTTGAGAGATTAAAGGGAAAACTAGTAGATGTAAGAACACATATAGCTTTCCTCCAAAACAAGTAGACCAGTACTTGATATACTCACAAGATACCATAGTTCTTGTGTATTTCTGAAACCTTGCTAGATAAAGACATGGGATGGGGTAGGGAAGACCTAAGAAAAAGGAATGCATATGATGAATATGAATAGGAATGGATTCTTTGACTATATAGTGGTAATACAATTTATGAATACAGAATATTGAAAGCTACACTGATGCAGGACAGTCCTCCAAATGATCTGTCTTGAAACTGTCAATAAGTCTAAAAGTTACATTGGACAGTAAGCTATTCCATTTCTAAACATTCTTTTTCTCTTTAAAATGCTTGGTTTTAAGACAGGGAGCTGTAATCTCAGGTCTTCCTTTATTCTTTCTTTTGAAAGCCAAATATCCCATATAGGAGCTAGTTCATAAAATTCATAGGAAGCTTTTGCTCTATGTTACTTTCTCCCCTTTTAAAAGGACTTGTAATTTTTGCCATAGCCTAAGTTTTTCTAGATTAAAGAGTTCCAATTTTTTATGGTTTATTCTCCTACACTTTCTTCATTATTTTAACTGTGATAACATCTCTGGAAATTTCTCTATCTACAATTAAGGACATGATAGTTTTTCTCTTGGACAGGATTGCTTTATTTGTAATATAGGTTGAGTATCCCTTTTCTTAAACACATGGGACTGGAAGAGTTTCAAAGTTGGAATTTTTTTTGCATTTTGGAATACTTTATTATTCTTATTGAGTATCTCAAATCTAAAAATCCGAAATACAAAATGCTCCAATAAACATTTTTTTCAGTGTCATGTCAGTGCTCAAAAATTTTCAAATTTTTAATAGCCGGGCACCTGTAGTCCCACTACTCAGGAGGCTGAGGCAAGAGAATCGCCTAAGCCCAGGAGTTGGAGGTTGCTGTGAGCTGTGTGATGCCACGGCACTCTACCGAGTGCGATAATGTAAGACACTGTCTCTACAAAAAAAAAAAAAAAAAAATCTCAAATTTTATAGCCTCAGAATTCTGGTTATATGTATAGTCTATATCACGCATTGAACATCAGTTACATATATTATTATATTTATATATTATTTCTTGCCAACCAGAAAGACCAGGATATTGTATGTGTACATATATGTGAATGTGAGAGATTATCGCCCTCTGTAGAGTGCTGTGGTGTCACAGCTCACAGCAACCTCTAACTCCTAGGCTTAGGCAATTCTCTTGCCTCAGCCTCCTGAGTAGCTGGGACTACAGGCGCCCGCCACAAAGCCAGGCTATTTTTTTTGTTGCAGTTTGGCCGGGTCCAGATTTGAACCTGCCACCCTCTACATATGGGGCCGGCACCCTACCCACTGAGCCACAGGTGCCGCCCATGTGAACGCTTTTTATGTCTATACTTACAAAGACAGAAAGAAAATGAGAAGGCATGTACCTAGCAATGGTGCTTAACAAACATTTTTATGAGCATTTTGTTAATGTTTTTGGTTGAGGCCACATAATTGGATGAATGACTGCAGGAAAGAGAGAGAATGGTTGCTCTCTCTCAAATAGGTCCTAGATTTTAAATAGGTCCTACTCTAATAAATTAAAAGGGGAGATGAAGGTTTTAAGATAAATAGTAATAGTAGTCAAATTCTAACTCTCATGGTAAAAAAAGAAAAGAATTAAATGTGCATGTATATAAATATACAGATGGTACTTTGGGAAACAGTAATCCTGGAGTTACTGAGTACTCCCTACAAAAATCCGACTTCATAAACATTAACAGATACTCAAAATCTCGAAGATCTAAATGATAGTTACAAATTTTAGGGATCAAATATATAAAGAATCAAAGAGATAAAGACATGAATATGTATATTACTCTTAGATATGCCAAAGGTTATAAGAACTAGAAGAGACCAAGAAAAATACCTGAACATAGTCTACATTTTCAAAGATATCTCCACGATGATAGCGCACAGGCTGGTCCCACTGGCAATGTAAACTATGCTGCTGGTTGACCAGACGGCATATCTGATGATTTCCTAGAATAAGAAAGGAAATCACACAAATGATGAGAAGGTCAGCAATACCAACATGATTTTCTTAGTCTTTTAGTTTCAACCCTACTCAGAACCTAGCAGAGGACTCATATATAAAGGAGCACTCACTAATGGTTAAATAAATCAAATCATTCTAAAGAGAAGTCTCAATTTGTCCACCTGTAAAACAAAGGGGCTCCACTAGATGATTACTAAAATATTCAATGGCAATTATATTCTATAATTATAAAATCTACTGGTTACATCGTTTAAGAGACACAGGCCATCTCATATTAAGAAAAAGAGAATTTACTTTATATACGTCACAATTTTGTTTCAAGTTTATATAGAGATCTGGTTGGATTTTAGTATGGATAAAGGAATCTCAAGAACTAAATATACGCATTTCACTTAAAATAGAAGCGAAAACTTGTTAGATGGATTGTAAAATGAACTATATATAAATAGTCACAACTAAAGTTCAAAGGTTAAGAAACCAATATATTTATGAAGGGTGTAATTTAAGAGATTCTATTAATTTATTCACTGGGGGTGTCAAATTTGGTCTCTTAGGGTTTAATCAGAAATAAAACATTTTGGATATAACCAAATTGCTGAGCTCCTGCCAACTTAAGTTCCCTAGACTAATGGTTCTATTTTGGGGTGGGAGGGTCACAGATTCTAAGAGATTTTAATAAAAGATATACACTCTCTTCCAGGGGGAAAATAAACTGCACTCATATACAATTTACATACAATTTTAGAGAGGATTTCAGAATCCCCTGAAATTATTTCACTGACCTAGGTTACGAATTTCCTCTTGACACAAATCTAATCTAAACTAACTTCCAAAATGGTTTTTCTTTTTTTCCTTAACAAGAGAAAGGGAAAAAGGATGTTTAGCTTCACTGTTAGTGTTAGAGAATATGGATGCACTAGAGGTTGTATCTGGCTTATGCTCACTGCATGCGAGTCCCTGTTACCCAGAGTAGTTTTTAGACCAGTAGTAACAGGCACCACTTGGGAGCTTGTTAGGAAGGCAGATTCCAAACTGCAACAACAAAATAGCTGGGCTTGTGGCAGGTGCCTATAGTCCCAGTTACTTGGGAGGCTAAGACAAGAGAATCATCTAAGCCCAGGAGCTGGAAGTTGCTGTGAGCTGTGAAGCCACAGCACTCTACGAAGGGCGACAAAGTGAGACTCTGTCTCTAAAACAAACAAACAAAAAAGAGATGGGATCTCACTGTGTTGCCCCAGCTTGTCATGAACTCTGAGCCTTAAGGATCCTCCCCCTAACCCTCCCAAAGCAATGGGGTTACAGATGGGAGCCACTGTGCCTGGCCTTATTTCAAAATGTAAATTCAAAAGAGCAAAGGGGACAAAATAGCTCCCCAGGCCTCCTGGTAGACCTTCTATAATGAATCTTGATTTTTTTTTTTTTGAGACAGAGCCTCAAGCTGTCACCCTGCATAGAGTGCTGTGGCATCCCAGCTCACAGCAACCTCCAATTCCTGGGCTCAAGCGAGTCTCCTGCCTCTGCCTCCCAAGTAGCTGGGAACAGGCGCCCGCCACAACGCCCGGCCATTTTTTGGTTGCAGCTGTCATTGTTGTTTGGTGGGCCCTGGGGCTGGATTCGAACCCGCCAGCTCAGGTGTACGTGGCTGGAGCCTTAGCCCGTTGAGCCACAGGCGCCGAGCCAATGAATCTTGATTTTAAGATTAATATAAATATAAAAGTTAACAAAAGTAAAGCATGCTAGAAGTAAATTTCCTAACTTGCCTTTAATTACTTGGAGTCACTACTTACCTAATTGCGCCTCTTTTGCCATCTGAGTCTCATGTATGATATTTCTTAAGATTTGTTCCTCCTGAATCAGTTTATGCTTTTCTAGGATCTCCTGCTGTCTCAGGTAGTGGTCATGCTGCTTTTGATACTCTTTTAACTCATTCAAGGTTCGCTGGAGAGATCTTAACATTTTTTAATACCAGGAAAAAGTTAAGAACTTTAAAATTATGAATTTTTAAAACCCACTTAAATGCATAGATTTTTCTGGTTCTTTGCAATAATTACTAAGTTTTTCCCTTCTACATGTATTTAACACACAATCTCAGACCACAGTTCAAGAATAACAGGGCTTGGTCGGGCATTGTGGCGGGCATCTGCAGGAGACTCGCTTGAGCCCAGGAATTAGAGGTTGCTGTGAGCTGTGATGCCACAGCACTCTCTCCAGGGTGACAGCTTAAGGCTGTCTCAAAAAAAAAAAAAAAAAAAAAAAGAAACTCTGTCATCTAAAAAAAAAAAAAAAGAAAAGAAAAACTAGCCAAGTGTTGTGGTGGGCACCTGTAGTCCCAGCTATTTGGGAGGCTGATGCCATGGCACTCCACCCAGGGCGATCAAGTGAAACTCTGTCTCAAAAAAAACAGAAACAAAGGCACATATAAATTTTCTGTACAACCAAGAAGTTCTACTTTTAGGTATTCATCTAAGAGAATTGGAATGACATGTTCAGGTAAAAACTTATACACAAATGTTGATAGCAGGATTATCTTTAATAGCTAAAAAATGGAAATTATCCAGATGTCCACCAACAGTCAGACACATATGGCGCTGACATAATCACACACCCAGTGCTGTTTAATAAGGAATTGGTTCTTCCTGCATAATATTCAGACAGTATTAAGGCACTCAGAGGTCTCTTCTTAAAGTACCTTAATTTTTTTTTTTTTTAATTTTGCTTTTAATTTCAGCTGGCTTTCACTCTTCTTAGTTTGGAGGTTTTTTTTTTTTTTTCCCTTTCTTTCTTTAACGATTCTCTTGCCCATTGCCTCCCAAGTAGCTGGGATTATAGGCACCCCTCACAACGCCCGGCGTCTTCTTTTCTGTTAGTAGAGATAGGGTCTTTTTTACTCTGGCTCACTTAGGCTTATGTTGGTCTCAAACTCTCCAAGCACAGGAAATCCACCCGCCTAGGCCTCCCACAGTGCTGGGACTACAGGCGTGAGCCACCACGCCCAGCCTAAAGTACTTTAATTAATTTGATTTTATAGAAACTATGTTCTTAAGGTAATTAAAAAAAATTGAAATCCCATGAACAACAGTTTTTTTTTAGACGTTTGCATAATAAACATGCAATAGAAATGTCACATAAGAGTTGGAGACAGAATGGTTAAGTTCATTTACCTGGACTTAACCCCTCGATACACACACATACATTGTTTTGTTTCAAATGCAAGGTTGACTTCTTAGATCAAGAAATAGTTTTACCCTCATATTAATGTGAAATTTTATAAATGGTTATGCTCTGACAAGTACAACACTTCTCTTTTCTCAAGACTCTTCTCCCTCTTCCCCAGCCTCAGGTAGGTCCTAGCTCCTCCAGGAAGTCTTCTGCGATCAGTCTGGTCCCCATTGCAGCACGAATCCTACAGAGAATCTCAGGAGTCTACTCCCTTAATGAGGCTCCCCAGAAGACTCTGGAACTGCCTCCAGGCCCCAATCTGAAGCTGTGCCTCTCAACTCCCACCCGCTCTCTGAGCACCACACCCCAGTGCAGCTGAGCCTCTGGGGGAGGATGCCTCTGAGGGTCCCAATTCTGACATCTGGTTCCCTTGAAATCTTGCCCAAGTGCCTCAAACAGAAGTTGCTCTGCTTTTTTTTTTTTTTTTTTTTTTTGAGATAGAGTCTCACTATGTCACCCTTGGTAGAGTGCTATGACATCACAGCTCACAGCAACCTCCAACTCTTGGGCTTAAACGATTCTCTTGCCTCAGCCTCCCAAGTAGCTGGGACTACAGGTGCTCGTCACAACCCCCAGCTATTTTTTGTTGTTGTGGTTGTCATGGTAGTTTAGCAGGCTGGGGCCAGGTTCGATCCCATCAGGCCAGGTGCATGTAGCCAGCACCCTAACCACTGAGCTATGGGTGCTGAGCTAGAAGTTGCTCTTCTTTTCTGACTTAGATTGCTGAAAAATTAACATACTTTTATATGGACTGTTTCTCTGTGGAAAAGGAGGTCATCTTTCTGGCACCCAGTTTGATAAAAAGAGTCAAGTGGCAATACTGAAAACAGGAGAAAACAGGAATGGCAAACTGGAGGGGAGAAGACGATCTTCTGGCCCACGCAAAGGTACATTTTGAGACTGGAGACAAACATGGGTGCTCACGGCATCACCTGCAAAGCATAACTTCTTCTGGGAGTGACATAAGAACCAAGCCCCCTGCAGGTGTGCTGTACCTTCCAGTGTCACCACACTTCACATTGAAATCATGTCACAAGGTACCCTTGGTTCAGACAACCAGTTGTGAACCTAGAGAAGTCACTGCCAGGGCAGTCTTCCACCACTAACACGATGCACAAGGTGAGCCCCAGTCTTGGGTCAGCCCCACCGTCAGGCCTGGCCTCTGGTACTGAAGAGGTGCTGAACTTGGCTGTGGGGTAGGTAAGATGCAGAGAAGCTGAAGGGCCATCAGAGGAGACAGGAGCAGGACTCCTAAGTAGCTCTGTCTGGTGCCACCAGCTAGAGCCGACCATGGGGCACTGGGTTGGGGAGGGGCACACTTTGTGCTTCAGGAAGGATGGACGTCCTTGGGCCAACTCTGGACAGGTGAGGGAGAGCTTCTCAGAGAAGAAAGCTGCAGTGGGAAGAGGTGCCAGCACACACCACGGCAGAGGGGCCTGAGGACACCTGAGTGGTTACGTGCTGGTGTGAGGAAGCAGAGGATGGTCGTCAGGAGCAGCAGGTCCTGAGGCTGGATGGTCAGGGGGAACCCCCCCGGGGAAGCACCATCCTAAGTGTCAGCCTGGCTTATGAAGTGAGAAGGAAGGTGCCAGGAGGTCCCATGCCAGGGGACACATCATGGAGCAGGGACTGGGCAGGGCTGGTATCAGGGAGACCAGCACACCTGCTGCCAGGTGACCTAAGGAGGACACAATGAGCCAGTCATCCTAGAACATAAAGTGATGCAGGAGGTACTCAGGAGTCATTCCACCTCGTGACCAACTGGGTAGAAAACAGGGCACAAGGGATGTACAGGCCCTTCCAGAATTTAGGAAAAAGAACAAATCTAGAAATACCTATGGGAAGGGATTTACACATGCTGCTGTGCCTCAGAATCCACAGGGGATTGTTTTCAGGCCTTTCCCCCATAGATACAAAAACCCAAGGATGCTCAAGTCCCTGGTCTAAAATGGCAGTGTCGGGCAGCACCTGTGGCTCAGATGAGTAGGGCGCTGGCCCCATATGCCAAGGGTGGCGGGTTCAAACCCGGCCCCAGCCAAACTGCAATAAAAAAATAGCTGGGTGTTGTGGCAGGCACCTGTAGTCCCAGCTACTTGGGAGGCTGAGGCATGAGAATCACCTAAGCCCAGGAGTTGGAGGTTGCTGTGAGCTATGATACCACTCTACCGAGGGCAACAAAGTGAGAAAAAAAATAAAGAAATGGCAGTGTCTGCATATAACCTATGCAATTACACAATCCTCCTGGGTACTAAAGACATCTCTAGATTACTTATAATGCCTAACACAACATAAATGCAAGTAAATAGTCGTCATACTGTATTGTGAATAGTGACAAGGGAAAACAGTCTATACATGGTCAGTACAGACACAACCATCCTTTTCTTACCCTGAATATTTTCGATCCATGGTTGGTCAAACCCATGATGCAGAACCCGTGGGGACAAGGCCCACTGTGAGTGGTGGGTGACCACAGAAGGGAGCGTGTAGGGGGTAGGTGGAAGGACTGTTAGGACGGTGTTTCCCAAAACTAAATATACTAACCATGTTAAAGTTAACTATTGGGTTTAATGTTCTTTTCCTCACTGAAATATAAGATGCAAAATAAATAAAATATTATTTTAAGACATTTAATTATGTTCTTCTGGTGAGACAATCTTTATTGTTATGAGAACTGTCAAAATATCTAAGAATCTTGGAAATGGACTCTCTCATGTGCATGTGACTAGCACTACCTTTATTTTATCAACTTAATAAGTAAACAGCAGGCTGGGCATGGTAGCTCAAACCTATAGTTCTAGCACTCTGAGAGGCCAAGGTGGGAGGGTTGCTTGACTCAGGAGTTCAAGACCAGCTTGAGCAAGAGCAAGACCCTGTCTCTACTAAGAAAAAAAATAGAAAAGAACTAGCTGGACATTGTGGCAGGAACCTGTAATCCCAGCTACTTGGGAGGCTGAGACAGGAGGATCACTTGAGTCCAGGAGTTTGAGGTTGCTGTGAGCAATGACACCACGGCACTACACCCAGGGCAACAGAGTAAGACTGGGTCTCAAAAAAAAAAAAAAAAGAAAAAGAAAATTTCTGCTTCAAATTTAGAGAAACTAAAAGGCAAACCAGGGCCCACTTCTGATCGGTCATATTCCCAGTAGTGTGAGGGACACCCTTAGAAGTCACCATTCAGGGGCCCCAGCTGTTCCCCTACCCCTGCAGGCCGCTGGTGGGGACAGGAAGAGCCTGGGCTGGGGAAAGGCAGGCATAAGGCTCGTGGGTTCCAGCAGGTAGCACCATTCTTACCTGTATGCAATTCTCTCCTTCTGCAAATCTTCCAAGCCACAGCATACCTCTGCAGCATAGAAAACAGCCCTCTGCTCATCAAATCCAGGATTGCCCAGGTTGTAAATGTGAAACTTCAAATCCCCTCCATTCATGATGGTGAGTACCAAGCACAAGGTATCTTTGGTTTCATAAGTGTAGGCTAAACTAACCTAAAGATAGTGACATCATAAGAACAAAACAAAAAACTCATTCATTGGGGATTTATTCTATTTTGCTAACAGTATTCAAATAATTCATGTTAGATTTAGAATTAGACCACCTGAATACCATAAGCTTCAGAGAAAAGTATACCAAGCATCTTGTGCCTCCTGGTCCTCTACCTGCTGAAGGTCTGACTAAGCTCCAGGCAAAAAGAGAGGGCCTTTTGCTTTTAGATGGAGTCTCCTGTCACCCCGGGTGGAGTGCTGTAGTGTCATGGCTCAGTGCAACTCAAACTCCTGGGCTAAAGGGATCCTCCTTAAATAGTGGGACTACAGGTACCCACAACTACACCTGGCTAGTTTTTCTATTTTTAGTGGAGACAGGGTCTTGCTCTTGCTTAGGATGGTCTCGAACTCCTGAGCTCAGGTGTACGTGGCTGGCGCCTCAGCCCGTTGAGTCACATGCACCAAGCCTTTATTATTATTATTATTATTATTATTATTTGCAGTTTTTGGTCGGGACGGGTTTGAACCTGTCACCTCCGGTATATGGGGCCGGCGCCCTTCTCCTCCGAGCCACAGGTGCCACCTGCCTAGATTTTTTTTTTTTTTAAGAGATGGGGTTTCCTAGACTGAGCAAGAGTGAAATCCCATATCTACCAAAAACAGAACAAATTAGCCAAGTGTGATTGCAGATGCCTGTAGGCCCAGCTATTCAGGATGCGGAGGCGGGAGAATCGCTTGAATCCAGGAATCTGAGGTTCTAGTGAGCTACAATGACACACTGCACTCTACCCAGGTGACAGAGTGAAACTCTGTCAAAAAAAAAGAAGAAAGCTCTGGGGTCCTGCTGTGTTGCTCAAGCTGGCATCTAACTCCTAGGCTCAAGCCATCCTCTCACCTTGGCCTCTTAGTAGCTGGGACTATAGGTATATACCACCTCGCCTGGCTTTTGCTTAGATTTTCACGTTTCTTGACACTATTATAAATGGTATCAATAAAATTTTCATTTTCCAATTGTTTGTGGCTAGTTCACATCTAATCACTTGGTCAAATCCTTAGTAGGTTATCTAGAAAGGCTGAGACTGCCTCCATATATAATGATGTTGTTTGAAAATAATGAATTCTTTACCTCTTTCTTTCCTTTTCTCTGATCTTAATCCCTTTCACTTTTCCTCATATTTTTTGGCACTGGCTGGAAGCTCCGATATTAGAGACGGTCAACAGGTACCCTAGTCTCATCCAGATCTCACGGGGAGCTTTCCATATTCACATAGTAAGTATTATGTTCTAGAGAGTTTCTCAAAGAAGCTACTTTCTATACCTAATTTGCTTCGACTTTTTAATCATTACTGGACACTGAATTTTATCAAAAGCTTTCTTGCAGCTTATTGAGATGACCATATGTTTTTTTCCTTTTATTCTAATAATATAAATTATATAAATTCATTCCTGAATATTTAATATTCATTCCTGAAAAAATAAATCCAACTCGGTCTTGATGTATGAAAGTAGCAAAGAGAAAGTGCCAGTCGCTGGTAGAGGGGAGAAAATGCTGAGAGTGGAGGAGAGAAGGGGATAGTGTCCGCTGAGGTCCCACACTGCCCACTACTGGTCACCAGCTGGCATGCAACAGACCACAGAATTAAACCACAAGAATTCTCACTACCCTTCTCTTGGGTTAACTAGGATCCCTGACTTTCTCTCCTCTTGCGAACACTCATTCAATATTCACTCAATACATATGAAAATAATATTGAGACCCTTCTATCACGCCAAGCTTGTTCTAGTGTAGGGAGGCTTCGGCAGGTACAAAATGACAAATGAAGGAGTGACACAGAAATGCCCAAAGGACATGAGCTCCAAGGGCAAGAGGGCGAGGCAGCAGTGCTCTGGGCTGATGGCAGACAGGGCCTGGGCCTGAAGCGCAGAGCTTAGGATGAGACAGGGTGACTGAAGCTGCAGGAGCCAAGTCCCTCAGTTCCTAAAAGACCAGAGCTGAGGTGAACTTTATTCTTAGTATGACAGGTGCCATAGGAGTGTTTTAATCAGGAAAGTGTGCAAATACTTGAACTCTTCCACAGTCGGCCCAGTAGCCTCCAAGAAGAGCAGACCAGGGGGGAGGGTGCAGGCAGAGGCAGAGAGCTCAAGAGGGAGGTGCCAGGAAGGCAGTGGGAATAGATGTGACACAAGGACAGCTCAGGACCCGCAATCAACTGGAACCAGGAAGAAAAGACAGAGTCATAGATGAAGAAAACATTTCCAGGTTCCCTGGAAAAGGCCGACAATGTAGAAACCAAAGTACATAAGCAGAATGTATAACTACCTCTGTCTCAGAAATACAGCCTGTGGGTGTCTGTCTCAGGGTCGCTGTGCTAACATGCTCACTGCAGCTCTGAGGCGAGCCCATTTCACGAGACACATCCTGCGACTCCATGTGAGACTAACAAGGGCACACATACAAACTGGGGACATTTGTTCTCCAGCACTTAACAGTTGACCTCAGTGGTAAGAAATAAATGGCTTTGGCTGGGTGCCCATCTCTCACTAGTTAGGGCGCTAGTCACATGCACAAGGGTTGGTGGGTTCAAACCCAGCCCGGGCCTGCTAAAACAAACAAAATAGCCGGGTGTTGTGGTAGACACCCATAGTCCCAGATACTAGGGAGGCTGAGGTAAAAGAATCACTTCAGCCTAAGAGTTTGAGGTTGCTGTGAGCTATAATGCGATAGCACTCTACCGAGGGTAACAAAGTGACACCCTGTGAAAGAAATGGCTTTAAGGAAATGACCCCAACATGGCAACCAAGCAGCCCCATGCTGCTCGGCTGTCACGGAAGCCTGGGTGTGGGCAGAACAGGCCTGCAGATGAGACGTCACTGTGGCCCGCAGCTCCTCCCAGCCCCCTCATGCCCTCTCGCCTGCTCTGCCCTGCAATGAGATCCGGGCTTCACAGAAGTGCTGCATGCAGGGTGAGGGGCTGGCAGGAAACTTTTTAGGTATTGGAACAAAGAGAAAAGACAGAAAACAGGCTGAGGCCAAGAAGAAGATGCCCATCTGAGAAGAGGCCTAGAGACAGTTTCCTCAAACACATCCACGTCACAGCTGACTGAAGGTGACGCGCACTGAGATGAGCTCAGCCACCACGAGGGAAAGGAGAGGGCACTTCCCCAGGGAGCAAAACGGGACAAGGCTCTGTGAACAGGAAGGCGGTGTCAAGAGTAACTGACAGAATGGGAGATGATGACAGCAGATGACAGCAAACAGGACCACTCGGTTTATTCCTCTAAGATGTGAATAAAGAGGAGTCCTGGCACTGCCCACCTGTTAGTGGCCAGAGCAGCCAGACAGCAGGTAAACTAAGCTGAGGGACATATCAGCGCTCCCCTGCTGTGGAGCTCTCAGCCCCGCCTGCTGGCCTGGTGAAGTCAAAGGAAGCACTCACCACAAATCTGCTGTGCACTTTCTCTAGGATTCTCTTCTCATTTAGAGCCATAGCTTCGCCTTTCCTCTTCTTTATCCGTTTTTTCTCCAGCTTTTTACAGGCATACATTTTTCCTGTGGCTCGTACTTGACAGGCACATACCTAGTTAAAAAAAAAAAAAAAGGAGGCATCTGGTCTGTACACCTGATGTTTCTTAGGCCACACAAAGAAAACTGCCTTTTTTCTAAGAACCCTCTGGTAGAAAGCACCAGCTGCATGGAAAGAGCCAAGGACACTGGGGTTGTGGGCGTGTCTCTGTGAGCACAGCAGGCTGACAGGTGTGCAAGCGGAGCTGCCGCCTATGTGATCAGGGCGTATCTGCTTAACTGAAATAGGCCCCAAGTAAAAAAGGTCTATGGCTATACCACCCTGAAAGCGTCCAATCTCATCTGAAATAGGTCCCCATACATTTATTTTTCCCATAAAAGGGCAAAAGTTTTAAAATTTGACATTAAAAAGATTCTTGATTTTACAATTTAAAAGTTCAACAATTAAGAGAATATATTTCATAGGATTCACAGATTTCATAACCCTTATTCCATTTAGTTCATTCTTTTCTTTTTTTTCCTCCCCGCAGGTTTTGGCTGGGGATGGGTTTGAACTCGCCACCTCTGGCATATGGGGCCAGCATTCTACTCCTTTGAGCCATAGGCGCAGCCCCATTTAGTTCATTCTTAAATTAATACCTACACATTACTTTCTGTGATGAAAATTTTCAAACATACGAAAGTGGCGAGCACATACAGTGAGACCCTGAGTACCAGCCCCAGTTTCTGGGCTGTCAAATTATGGCCCCCATGTGTCCTGTGACTCACATACACACCCAGAGATACCCTCCATATCCCACACAGAGGGTTACTTTAAAAGCAAAATGTGGGCTCGGCGCCTGTGGCTCAACGGGCTAAGGTGCCATGCACGTACATCTGAGCTGGCAGGTTCAAATCCAGCCCAGGCCGCCAAACGATGGCTGCAACCAAAAAATAGCCGGGCGTTGTAGGAGGCGCCTGTAGTCCCAGCTACTTGGGAGGCGGAGGTAGGAGACTTGCTTGAGCCCAGGATTTGGAGGTTGCTATGAGCTGTGATGCCACAGCACTCTATCCAGGGTGACAGCTTGAGGCTCTGTCTCAAAAAAAAAGCAAAATGTGATAATTTTATCTACCAATAAAATAATTTTGATGGTAAAAGTCATATAAAATTCATTGTAGAAAATAAAGGAGTAAAGACAATAATAAAAGCTCACCTGTAATCCCAGAATAACTACAGCTAACATTGTGCCCTATGGGCTGTATATCCACCTTTGCGCATATTCACACAGGTGCAGGCTCAGGTCAGCTGGGCAAACTGGACGAGCAAGACAGTGAAGACACCAGCACAGGACTACATGTCTGTGTACTGTGAAAACTTTCTAGAACTCTTTGTTCTTTCTTTTTCAAATACATTCCAGAGATAGGAATGGATCAGTCTCCATGAATAGAGAAAGACCTTTCTTTTTTCATTTAGAATGAAAATGCTCCCCCACCCTGCCCTTTTAGGGCAAAACTGGGCTCATCTTATAGAATAGGTGGTATTTCATAACCTCCTTTTAAAAATCTTACAGTGTAAGCATGGGCATGGTGGCTCACACCTATAATCCCAGCACTCTGGGAGGCTGAGGCAGGTGGATCGCCTGAACTCACAAGATCAAGACCAACCTGAGCTAGAGCAAGACTCCATCTCTAAAAATAGCAGGGCATTGTGGCCGGTGCCTATAGTCCTAGCTATCTGGAGGTTGAGACAAAAGAATTGCTTAAACCCAAGAGTCTGAGGTTGGTGTGAGCTGTGATGCCATGGCACTCTACCAGAGGTGACAAAGTGAGACTCTGTCTAAAAAAAAAAAAATTATTATAGTCTGACTATATTCCCATCATTAATCATTCTCCTAAGGCTCAGTGCCTGTAGCTCAGCGGCTAGGGTGCCAGCCACATACACCAGAGCTGACAGGTTCGAATCCAGCCTGGGCCCGCCAGACAACAATGACAACTACAACCAAAAAATATCCAGGCGTTGTGGCAGGTGCCTGTAGTCCCAGCTACTTGGGAGGCTGAGGCAAGAGAATCACTTAAGCCCGGGAGTTTGAGGTTGCTGTGAGCTTGATGCTAAGGCACTCTACCCAGGGCAACAGCTTGAGGCTCTTTCTCAAAAAAAAAAAAAAAAAAAAGAATAAATAAATAAATAAAAATAAACATTCTCCTAAAATGACTACTTCAAAATTTGGTCATTTTCCTTCTATTAAGTCTTCCTTTCTCTTTATCATTAACTTAAGATAAATCCTTTTAAGTAGAATTGCCAAATCAGAGAAAGGGAAGGGTAGGCAGCTGAGTGGTGGGCAGGGATGTAGAATGCTTCTTTGTCCCTAACCACCCACCAAGCTGGGATCACTCTTCCCCTGCTGAGGGTGAAGTCAGGTGGTAAACACAAGGCCACACGGCTGGAAGTGAAGGACAGGAACCTGACTCAGGTCTGCTCAATTCTGACACTCTCTGCTGCCTCTAAAACCACAAAAGCAGAGATGTCTGCCCAATCCCCTTCCACTGTGCTTACTTCAGGACTCTAAAAGTTGATTTTGGAGGACTTCAAGTACAGCACTTCCAGAACTACCATTGACAAAATAAGACCAATTATGCTTGCCCTTTCAATTCCATTGGAAGAAGTGTTGGCATTTGGAAAAAGAAAGTGCACAACTAGAATCTGACTGGGAAGGGCACAGAGGCTGTCCCTGCACTAGAGGTCAATGGAGCCCCTTCTGACAGAAGAAACAGCAGAAATGGAGCGGCTGTTCACTGCCCTCTGGGCCTTGACTCAGAGTATAACACAACCCAGAACAAGCCTATGCAAAACCACCATAGTATTTATCCAATCATTTGTTTGGAAACCCAAGGAAATGTGTTCCAAAGTAATCTATAAAATCATAAATATACTGAGTCTTTCACAAAAGCTAACATGTCCCTACTGAGTCCTAGTAGGACTGACAAATTTTTTTTTTTTTTTGAGACAGGGCCTCAAGGTGTCACC
>CAUYON010199345.1:0-39857 GCA_963573935.1 Arctocebus calabarensis
AAGGAAGGAAGGAAGGAAGGAAGGAAGGAAGGAAGGAAAGAAAGAAAGAAAGAAAGAAAGAAAGAAAGAAAGAAAGAAAGAAAGAAAGAAAGAAAGAAAGAAAGAAAGAAAGAAAGAAAGAAAGAAAGAAAGAAAGAAAACCTAGCCAGGCATTGTGTGGGCACTGATAGTCCCAGCTCAGGAGTCTGAGGTTGCTATGAGCTTGGCTGATGCCATGCACTCTAGCCTGAACAACAGAGTGAGACTTTGTCTCAGAGAAAAATAAAAACAACAAACAAATAAACAAACAAACAAAACTGAAATGTCACTGCTATATTCTTATACAGTCATCACCCTAAATGCTCAAATATTATGTCCCAACCATCTGGGAACTACATAATTCTATAAAGATTGAAAATAGGCAGTTATTTCCCCAGAGAAAAGTAATATTAATTTTAACCAATTTTTGTTTTCTTCTTTGTATTATAGAGATTTATTAAAGAAATTAATAGTCAAACATGGGAGAAAGGCTTCACATTTATTGAAAGTTGACTATATATTAGGCAATTCACATGCTGTTGCATTTCAATGGTTTTGTAAGGCACTCAGAAAATCCAAATTGTAAAACTTATGAATAGTTGAGGTGATTTGACCATTTGTTTAGACTGTCTCTAAAACCTATGGTTTGACCAGCATGAAGCCTATATTTTATAAAAGAAATGAATCATTGGCATTTGAAATTATACATTTAATATAATTGAGAAATATGTATCTTGATTTTGAATTTATATATACAGTATCAAAAATGACTTAAACACTGTCTTACAATTTTGCTATTGAAATATACAGTGTGGTGCTTCACAACCTTTTTTTTATTTTTTGAAGTCAACTTTTTTATTGATAATATGATTCACAAAGCATAAAATTCACCAGTGTACAATTCAGAGGCTTTGGCATATTCACAAGATTGTGCAGCTCTTCTATTTAATTCCAGAATATTTTTATTACCCCCCGAAGAAACCCCATAGTCATTAAGTAGTCCCTGCCCGTTCCCCACACCACCTAGCCCTTGGCAATCACTAATCTAGTTTCTGTCTCTATGGATTTTCCTATTCTGGACATTTCATATTAAAGGATTCATACAATATGTGGCTTTTAGTGTCTGACTTTTTTTAAAGCTAAGCATAATGTGTTCAAGGTTCTTCTATGTTGTAGCATATATGAATACTTTATTTCTTTGATTTATAACTTTTTAAAAAATTGCATTGCCACTCCCCTAAGACAACTTTTTAGAAATTTTCCCCTTGATTACTTCCCCATCCATGAAATTTTTAAACCATAGTTATACTGTATATCCTATTATGTGCTATGATTCCTGGAGGAGCACGAACCATTGTAATAGGAATGTTTACCCCTTGGAAGGAATATTGCCCCTGTTGAGACTGCATAGTGTAGCCCCTGCTTTAATAACTCCCTCCCTTACCCCCAATCATCACGAGCTATTTAGAGGAGCAGATAGAGTAAACATATCTTTGGACCTGGACAAATCCTGCCTGGATTCTGGTCCTATCACTGTTCCTTATGAGAACTAGGGTGTGATAATCTCTCTGAGCTCCAGTTTGCTTTTCAGGAGTATGGACTTATGATCCTAATTCACAAAGGTGTTACGAAAATGGAAAAAGATCAGCTGAATCTCAAAAAGTGTTAGATCGTTTATTTCCTTTCCATGGAGACTTCACCAGACTCTACATTTTTTGGAAATAAGCCTGAGAGCATCCGCCCAGAATGTGGAAACCTTGGGATTTGGCACAAATGCTATACTACTTAGACACATGGTTTTCTCTCTGTAAAATGAGAGGGCTCATTTCTAAGATTCATTTTAGGCTGTACAGTCTGTGATTTTGCAATATCATATTAGGCTCTCCCAGGGACATAAAAGAGCTCATCAATTCATAAGTGGATTAAAAAATGTGGTATATGTATGTCATAGCATACTACTCAGCCATGAAGAAAGATGACTTAATGCCTTTTGCAACAAATTGCATGGAAAGGTAGACCATTATCCTAAGTGAAGTATCTAAATAATGGAAAAACAAACACCACAGGCACTCACTATTAAAGTGGAGTTAAATGATGAGCACACATGTGCACAGAGGGAAGTAAAACTCAACAGAAATCAAGCAGGGAGAGCGGGAAGGAGAGAATGGGCAAAAACCTAACTTACAAGTACAAAGAATACTGTCTAGGTGATGGGCACACTTATAACCATGCCTCACGTGTTACAAATGCAATCCATGCAACCAAAAATATTTGTACCCTTATAATACTTTGAAATTATACAAAGGAATTAATCACATTTAAAAACATTGTTTCCACTTTTAATGCTACAAATTTTATAACAATATTTTCCCATTTCCACATCCTAATGTTAAGAGTTAAAAATCATATATGGCCACAAGTGATATCAGTTGTCCCAAAAAGAAGAAATTTAATTTGGACTGAAAACTATGTTCCCTAGTGATTTCCTCAAGATCATTTTTATGGAAAAATAGATAAAACTTAGCCATGTTTCTGATTTTATTTTAGCAATTATAGGAGTGATACCTAATCTCATAGAAATGATATTAGGTAATTACAGCTTATTTAAAAAAATAACAACTAATTAGTAAGGAAATGATTTCTTCTCCATGTGCTGTGGTGTTAACATTAGCTGGGATTCAGTGCATGGCAGAAAAAGGTGAACACTGAATGAAAAAATCTGATCATTGGATGTGATTGTGCTTCCCAGGGAACACTAAAGAACTTGTTGAAGTAGGACAGAAAAAATGCCGAGATGGTGTAAAGCTCCTCTTGGATTATAGGCAATATATTCTATGTGCAAATTTGCATTCTTAGTTATTTAGAGTTATTTCGGGCAAACAAAAATGCATAAAGGATCCTCTAATGAGCAGCCAGACATCCACACCTGATCATCCAAAGCAAATGTTATAAGCCCCATTGACATTTCTTACCTGCCTTCTCCTAATTGCAGGCCCATCCCTTCTCCCTGCTGAAGGATATGCTCTCTTGAATTGGGTACTTATCTTTCACTTGCATTTTTTTCATGTGTGTATCTCTCTTAGCAATAGTGATTTTGCATGCTATTCATTCACAAAATGAATAGCACAACACATTTATTTTTGCCAAAATTTGCTTTGTTTCATCCAATGTTAGGATTATGTGATTTGTTTTTGAACATCTTATTTTGGATGGCTAAATAATTTTTCTGTAACAATACACTCTTTTACATTACATCATGCTATTGCTACTTTAGTCAAGAAATAATTGATTTCAATCACAGTTGCATATTGGTTAGTCACTCTCAAGATGATGGGCTGTTATACCTCTTTTGAAATAATTGATAATGAAGTATGATCCATCTGTTCATTTATTTATTGGTAAAATAATATTTAAATGGCTTCCTAGCCAAGGGCAGTGCTAGGTATTAAAAATTCACTGGTGAGCAAAACATTCTTTGTTCATCTTCTTATTGACTTTATAGTCCAATGAGTACATACGTTTTTAAATTACAGCAGTAATCCCACAAATCAATATATAATTCATTCAACAAAAACCTGTTGATTACCTTGTATGAATTAAAACAGTAAAATAAATGAAAAATCTCTGATGTTTCAGAACTCCTATTCTAGTTGGGACCACATGAAAGGGGTGGGGCAGGCACGTAATAAGTAAAATAAGCTAAAATTATATAAGATAATTAAGAAAATATATAAGTCTGTGTAAAGGCAATATATGCTATGGTGCGAAGTGACTGGAGTGGAAGAAAGATAGGTCGTGAGGGAAGATCACGGTTTTAAATATACTGACCACAGTGGTCCTCACTGTGTCATTGAGAAAGAGACATTTGCGTAAATCTATGCAGGAAGTAAAAGAAGGCGAAAGACTGAGCAATATGGAGATGGGATACAGTGCACCCCAGACAGAGAGAGCAGCAAGTACAAAGACCAAGATCACAGTAGCGACTGTTATTTTCAAAGGATAACAGAGGGATGGGAATAGCATAGGAACGGAGATCAGAAAAGGAAGGGAAGTGGTGACATAGAGAGTCCTTCCTTCCTTTCTTCCTTTCTTATTTCCCTCCACTCCCTCCTCTTTTCTTCTTTTGTTCTTTCCTTTGTTTCTTGTGCCATTGTATTGACTTTGGTTTTTACTTAGAGAGAAAAACTTTGAAGGATTTTGAGTAGAAAGGTGGTACAATCCAACTTCTATTTAACTAAGATCACTTTGCAAGTTGTGTTAAAAATAGAATGAATTGGGCATCAGAGCAGAAGTAGAAAGGCCAGGAGGTTGTATAATAATACCAATGAGGGACCATGGTGGCTGGATCCAGGGTAGTATCAGTGGATGAGTGAGAAGAAATTGTATTCTGTATATATTTTGAAGGTAGACTCTACCAGATTCTTGGTGAGTTGACACTGGGTAAGAGAGGAAGAGAGGAGCTAAGAATGACTGCAAACATTTTGCCATTTCTTTAAATAGGAAACCACGTCTGGACAATATAAGGTTCAGATGCTTATTAGGTCATCTTAGGTGAGAGTGAAGCAGGCAGATGGATGTAAAAGACTGAGGTAATGTCTACATTTACACAACTTGTATTAGTTTGTGAGGGCTGTTCTAACAAAGTACCACAGGCTAGATGGCTTAAACCAGGGTGTCCAGCCCATGGCCCAGGATGGCTATGAATGTGACCCAATACAAAAGCATAAACTTACTTAAAAATTTATGAGATGTATTTGTATGTAGTTTTTTTTTTCTTCAAACTTTTGAAGGATTTTGAGTAGAAAGGTGGCATAATCCAACTTCTATTTAACTAGGATCACTATGCAAGCCATGTTAAAAACAGAATGAATTGGGAATCAGAGAAGCAGAAAGGCCAGGAGGTTGTATAATAATCCCAATGAGGGATTTTTTTTCTTTTTTGTGGAACTAGATTGCACAGTTCTCAAGCATGAACATTGTAGATGACAACATCATATCACAATATCACATAAAATAAAGATACATACACTCTGACTATTTGTGAGCAGGGGTGGCTTCAGTTTTGTGGTGGTGCATGGCTTCCAGTGTATACTCTTCCAAGTACAGATGGTAGAATTGACACCATCAGACATTACCTGGTTACTTGGAGAGGCAGCAATGATCAGTAATACATGTATTTCAACCCACCATTGCAACACTAAGCATTTAATGTTATTTAGGAGTCAAGTAAGTATTCTTATTTGATTATTAAGGGTTCTTCACACATCAGCAGTGCCTCACACATCACCCACCACACTTTACAACTGGTCTTCCACCCCGCCCTGCATCAGCAACTGAGATGTGGAAGGGCCCAAATTTTGCTTTCTATTATCTTGTCAACTGATTTTCATAGTAAAAGTAAATATAATCCTTTATCTATTATTATATTTTTAATCCCATCATGGCTTCTACAATGTCTCAAAAGAAAACAGAATCCCCCAAAAAGAAAAATTAAGGAGGAAGGTTCCTCATGAATAGTGAACAGATGACTACCTTTGTGTTAAGTCAAACAGTAAGGCACTATGCTTAATTTGTAGAGTGTTTGTGCAAGTTTTCAAAGATTATGATTTGAACAGGCATTTTATGTGAAAACACACTACCAAATTCGATGCATATGAAGGATTGTGTCATAAGGACAAAATAGCAGAACTGAAAAAAGTCTGTGTTCTCAACAAATTTTCATTTTCTAAACCCACAACTCAGGTGGGTTCCATAGTAAAAAGCTACTTACGGGGTACCATATTCAACAGCAAAAAGTCCAAACCATTTACTTATGGTGAGCTTGTTAAGCAATGTATGGAAAACATGGCAGATACAATTTGCTCTGAAAAAACAGGGATATTTCTAAAATCAGTTTGTCTCACCAGACTATAGGCAGGTGAATTGAAGAAACTGGAAAAATCTATTAAAAGAAACTTGGAGAGTTAAGCTGCCAATTTTAAATTTTATGCTTTGTCTGCGGACTGCACTGCACTACTATGGCTCAATTTGCTATTTTTGTTAGAAAAATTGATAATGAATATAAGATCACTGAAGAAATGGCTTCTTTAGTGCCATTAAGAGACACAACTAAATGAAGAGATTTATAAGAAGTAGTAAAAACTCTGTTAAAGAAATGTTTTTTCATTGTGAACATATTTACCAATATGACCTAGTGATGGTAAAAGAGAGGGAAAATTAATAGAAGATAATTCAATTGCCATTCAAGACAAACATTTAATGAAATATCATTGCATTGCACATGAAAATAATTTATGTACAAAAGCTTTAAAATGGATAACATTATGCAAATTGCCATCAAGCCTGTGAATTTCATAAGGGCTAAGAGAATCAATCATTGCCCATTGCAGGAATTCTTTTAAAGTTTGATGCTGACAATGGCAGCATCATTTAGATTTTGAAATGAGACAGCTAAGTTGAGGGCAAATGGTGAAAAGATTTTGTGATTTGTGGAGTGGTATCAAGTTGTTTACAGTATCAAAAACCAAATTTGTGCCAGAACTTTATGATGAAAACTGGGCTACAGGTTGAACAATTTAAGTGATTGTAACCACTCATTTAAATGAATTAAATGTGGATCTTCAAGGTGAAAAGGTACTTAGCAATACAGTTTCAAACCATAAAAGCATTCCAAATGAAACTGAAGTTATGGCAAGCTCAAATTAAGGCAAACAATTTTATACATTTTGTCACATTGGCTAACAGTCCTGTGAACAGTGAAAAATATGCAGCCTTGCTTTTCAATTGGATACAAGAGTTTGAAAATAGATTTCAAGGTGTTTGGGAAAATAAGCTTTTGCATTTTCAACTCCATTTTAAGTTGACTTAAATATGTTATATGCCAATTTTCAAATGGAATGCATAGAGCTGCAATCTGACATTCAACTTAAAGGAAAATTTGATCACATCTCTTTACTAGACTTTCTTAGTTTTCATCTTCCCAGACACAATTATAATTCACTTCATAATAACACCTTATTTATGTCATTGGTTTTTGGCAGAATCTACATTTGTGAGTAACTATTTTCAAGAATGAAGTGCATTAAGGGTAAATTAGAGCCAAAATACTTAATGAGTACCTTGAGACCTCACCGAGAATTGCAACTACTTTCATTGAACCAGTTATTTATGCATTAGTTCATCAAATATAATGTCAAATATCCTACTAGTTTCATGTTGCTCACTTTTACTTTTATAATAAAAAAACATCAAGAAAGGTGTTTTATTACTTAGATATATACATTTTGCATATCAATGATTGCAAACTCAGGACCTTCTCTGTGATTTTAAAAGAGTCTGAACCAGCCACTGCATAATTCATATTATTATGTGAGGACTTTTTTTGGTTATCTGTGGTGGTGAATATCATGAAAATTATGCATGGACCTTTTTTTTTTCTTTTGTTTATTGGCTTTCATTAATGTATTTGTGTGTTTAATGTGTAGATCAAGACACCTCTTACTCTTCCAATGTGGCCCAGACAAGCCAGAAAGTTGGATACTGCTGGCTTAAACAATGTAAATGCCTTTCCTCCTGGTTCTGGAAGCTAAAACTCTGAGATCAAGAGTCAGCAGAACTGGTTTCTTCTGAGGCTGCTCTTCTTGCCTTGTGGATGTCTGTCTTCTCCCCGTGTCTTTACACTATCTTTCCTCCTGTGTCCTAATCTCTTCTTATAAGGGATGAGCCATGGGATTAGGGCTGTTTGTGATGAACTCATTTTACCCTAATTATCTCTTTAAAGACGCTATCCCCAGATATGGTCACGTTTTGAGGCACTGGAGGTTAGGAGTTCAACATATGAATTTTAAAAGGGCATAAGTCAGCCCTTAACATAGCTCACAGATAGTAGAAAGAGTCATCTGACTGATTAAGATTGTCAAGCGAATGTGTTTGAGTAACAAAATGAGAAAAGATCCAGGGACCTATCCTTAGGGCACTGCACTATTAAAAAGTCAGGTAGAATTGGAGGAACTAGTCATTAAAAGGTAGAAAACTGGAATTTAGAAAGAAAATCAGAAGATAAAAGGATGATGTCCAGAAAACTGATTAAAGAAATTATTTCAAGGTAGAAGAAGTGATCCGCTGTATCAAGGGTTTCAGATAAACCCAGTACAGTGACTATTGAGAAAAGAGCAACAGATGTTTTCAGCAATATGGAGGCTTTCAAACTTTGAAAAAGAGCAGTTTTGGTGGAGGACCTGAAAGTCTGATGACTTTCTGAATGCTCACAGGAGCAGGTAGGTGCATGGAAGCTATCTTGCAGAGATAAAGAAGACTGAAGGAGGGACAAATTAGCGAGAGTAGTCATGAGTTTAGTTTTAAATGTAGTCATTTTGAGATTTTGTTATAAATGCCCAAGTTAAACATATTTTATCTTTCAGAGATCTTCAAATTTTAAAAATAGTAATTTATAGAACTCTGCTAGACTTGCTTTAAAGAAAGCTGAACATGAATAGTAGACCTTATAGGAACTTGGAACGTCTTCAGGGGAGCCAGATCAGGGACCTTAACTCATAATCCATAAGTAACTGTCTCTAAGTAAGTTAATTCCTGTAAGTAATGCCATTCTTTCCCATGAAACGTTTACAAGGAGAGAAGAAAGCAGTCAATGAAGTTATAATGATATTAGTGTGTAAGAGAAAAATACACTTCTGACATAAATTCATAAAATAAAAATGATGGAAATTTACTTTCTTGGCAAGCACATACTTTAGTAAGGAAAAAAACAATCTCAAAAAATGTTTGGAGTGACAATATGTAGTATTCCCTCCTCTGTGTTTTCATGGTACCTTGTACAAATTACTGCCTGAGCATTTACCACACCATGCTGTGTTGTAATTATTTACACACATTTGTCTATCCCATTAAAATGTGAAGCCCTTTGGGGGAAGGACATGGATGTTATTAATCTGCTTGTCAGTATTACCTAAAATGGTGCTGCATATACAGTAGACCCTCAACAAACTCATATTGTGTCTGAGAATAAATTGTATATCTGATCCAACCTGAATTCATGGGCAGAGTGGATTAGAATATTTTCCCCTGAGTAGGGGGAGAATTTATTGGTAAGCTCACAAGAAAAATTTCATTTCTCAAATGATCCCACCTGCAAATGAAATCCATGATTATTATTTATTATTTGTTAAGTACAAGCTGTATACTCAGAACTACTAAAAAACAAAAAAACCAACCAAAGAAAACAGCAACAGAAAAACAACCCTAAACCAAACCATGGGGGACATGTGGTCTATGGCTCAGGGTTTAACAATCTACATCAGGTATAGTGTGCAATTGATATATGACAAAAGCTTTAAAAGTGATTGCCTTTCTGAAGCATTAAACTCATGGGGATTATTATGGTTTTATGATTACAGAGGACTTGCTCAAGACATCTTGACTGAAAAATATTATCAAAATGAAAATTTTCAGGAAGAATTTTTGAGGAGTTTAGTGGTCAGATGAAAGATTGTTAGATTGACTTGATCCTAGGATAGACTCAAGCGCCTACCTTTGTGAAGAAGGTACAGGTGAGTAAATGATTGAGGTAAAGTAAAGTAATATGTAATAAACTAATTTCAGATGCTGACATTTTAATGTATTTCTTCATATGAATCTTTACTGTAATAAACTGTGGTAATATGATAAAAACTATGATAGAATAGTAAACATAAGAGAATAAGTAGAGTGAACCCAGAGGGAAAAAAATTTCCCTAGATTTCATCAAATTTTAAAGCATGTGTAAGTCATTCAAATGCAATGACAGGATGGGTAAAAAGTTCCAGACAAACAGCAGAAGATTCAGATTAGAGCTACAAAAAGGGCATTGGAAAGCCTTTGTTAAGGATGTCAGGCTTAGGAAGTCTTAGAGAGAGAAATGTACAGCAGAAATTGGTTCCAAATAACAGAGCTGGGAGAATAGACTCAGGGATTGAATCAGGCATTTCCTCATCAGCTTTTATAGATTAGATGCAGAGGCTATAGTGAGAGTATCTGAGAAATCGTGCGAAGTCTGTAGTAATCTTGGGACTATTGTCTCAGTTCAATTGCTTTGACACAAAATAGACATTCAATTCCTTGTAAATTTTCCATCTGGTAAACCACTCCAGCTTGGTAGGACCCTGGCCTGCTCTGGTCACCACAGTTCACTATTTTAATGCTCCTTGCTGGGGACACCTTAGGCTCTCATACTTGTAGTGTCTGCCCTGCCTCTTATCTGAACTACCCCTGTTGTCTGTTTCTTCTCTCTGTGAGAAGGGGAAGGATACAGAAAAACACCATAAGTAGGATGAATTCATAATATCCATCGTATTCCAGGACATTCCTACTATATTTTAAAAATATGTAATTGTTTGCTGCTGAGAGAACTTTATACTATTTTATCTGAACCATCAGGTTCCCTGTTACAGCATTCTCTTTCTTGCTGCTGGAGACCCTATCTCTTTTTTAGAAATTCAAGTGCTTCCGAGTGAACTCTCAAAGCTAATATGGTTTCCATATTGACTTTTCTCTTTCTAAATATCCCTTTTCCCCTTAAGTTTAGAGAAAATTTTGTTTTTCTTCTCTTAATCTCACCATTTATGTTTAAAAGACTGTCTTCCTACCTGAAGGATGCCCATTTTTTTGTAATTATTACAACCATCTCCAGTGACTCTGATATTTCTTTTCCCTACTGTATGAGTTAACATTTAATTAGAAAAGCAGAAAAACTAAAATGTAATTTTTTAATGGGCTTTCACCTTATGTAAGAGGGAGCTGGTTAGGTTGATGGATTTTGGCATGGCTCTGTCTTCTTGTCTGAAGCTGGAGCTTGAACTCCACAGGGTAAACGATCAGAAAGAGAATTGGGAAAGCAAGAACAAGCTAGAAAATATTATTATGAGCTAGATTCTACCAGGATGGATAATATTAATGTCTTTTGTCTCTAACTTAGCTGATAAGCCCTGCAAAAGCTTAGCCCAGAAGTCTGAGAAGCTGAGGAAGCACTCATGGGAAGGTGGAGAAGTTGCAGGCCTGGCCTCTGCCTGATGTCATCTGGTAAGTGATATGTGTGAGCCACAAAACAGCTGCTGCTTTACTTCCATCATCCAAATTTCCTATAGGAATATCTCTTGAGGTCCACCCTAACCAAACATACAGGAAGGGGAATTCTGGGACAGGCAGTTTTCTAGCAATTTGACATACAAAACCACCACATTTTGCCCTTTAATTGTCTCTTATATTTATCTCCTTAAACCATAATTTAAGCTCAGTGTAAAGACAATAACACACTCACAAGTCTGTTTAATATGATATAAATATCCCACAAACAACCAAATACCTGGCAACCATTCTTTAAGGTCCCTTGGCCTGTGCTGTGCAGACCAAGTAGGAGGCTGAATGTGGACGTGGTAGGAATTACCACCTCATGCATCTCTCAAGTTCATTGTGGGACTAATCTCTGCAGTCCTTCCGGGAATGTGACATTGCTCCTGGTTTACTGTGGCTGTAGGTAGAAGTAGATCTACCGGCTTTCTCTGGTTGGTCTTTCGTACCATTGTAGGCCTTGCTCCACTGATCAGAGAACCAAGGTGTGGCGTCAACCCCTGGCAGAGTAATATGCATTTTATATCTGGGAAAAAGTCCACGAGGATCTCAGGGACACACTTTGAGGTGAGCTGGAGCTAAAGCTTCGTTAATCACCTTATTTTTATAAGCCCTTACTCTCACAAGTGGGCCACAGTAATGTTGTGGGTGTTAGGAATTAATATCAGTTTAGAGCTGGTGTCCAGTCATCCTCCCCAATCTGATTATTTCTCCTTTCCTGGTGCAAAGTCACACTGGGAAATCTGTAGTTTCCTTCAGGGATAGCTGGGGGCAAGCTTAGCAGCATACATTGTTGGCAATATGCACTGTCCTTTCTCAAGGGGACTTGGACTTGTTTTTATTTAAAGGGCTCTGGCACTGTGAGGTGGCTCACATCTAGGAGTCACATTCTCTGGAACCTCATGAGGTAAGTGAGCAGATCTTTCAGGATAAATCCATTCTAAGATTCCAATATCCCTAAGTCATTGGATACCTTCCTTTATAATAGGAGTCAGCAGAGTACAGGCTTGGGTCAAAAACCAGCCCACTGCCTATTTTATAAACAGAGGTTTATTGGAACAGTCATGCCTATTCATTTACATTTTTTATATCTGTTTTCATGCTACAATAGTAGAGTTGAATAGTTGCAACCGTAAAAGTGTGGCCTGCACAGTAAAATACACACACATACACACACACACACAATGTGGCCCTTTAGGAAAAAGGTTCACTAACTTCTGCTCTATTTTCACAAAGGAAGTTCTGGGAATACGACTTCATTTGGTAAAGACTACCTTTTTGTTTATACTTCAGTAAGCCAACCAAGCAAACTATAGATCCATTCCTAGCCCTTCAAGCTAAAATATCAAACCTGAAATCTCTGCTTATAGGCCCATATAAATACATTTATTCTGAATTTACAGGCCTTCCATCTTGATACTATATCCTTAAGATCTATTCTAATGTATATTACTTGGGTTTCTGACATTACATATTAGAAAAATTATACAACTTTTTTGGTGTGTTTTACAACACTATGGGTCACATTTTATAAATTATACTTTTTGTCTTGCTGGGATCTGCTTGTAGTTATAGAACTAGAATCAAGAAGAGATGACAGGGATAGTCCCCGAGAAGGATCAGCAGAGAAGTGACAAAATGTGTGAGAAACAAATATCTGCTCTTTTATCCTGGTTCACCAAATCTTTATCAGACTCTTGTGGCCTGAATGGAAACATATAGAAAAGGGGATGCTGGGAAATGTTATTCAACCATGCCAAGTTGACACCTTATGAAGCCATCATATCTACTTTCAGACACCGAATATCAAAAACAGTGAAAATACAACATATTTTTGTTTTTCTTTTCCTTCTAGCCTCTTTATTTCCTTCCCCTCCCTCTCTTCACCTTCCCTCCTTGCCTCCTTCCCTGTCTTCCTTCCTTCCTTTTCTCTCTCTCTCTTGCTCTTTCATTTCCTTCCTTTTTTATTGCTTTATTTTCTTTCCTTCTTCTTTTGGCATTGCTGGTGCTAGATATTTTGCTTTAATTGTATTATTTCTCTTTATCATGCAATTGGCTTTTATTTTACTGCTCTATTAAAATCTTCCTCTGGAAATATTAGACCAGTGATCTAAATTTTGCCAAATCCTGGTATCCTTTGGCATTCTGTTGTATTTGACATTCTTAGTTAAAAGTTTCAATTGATTTATTAAAATGATTCTCTTTGTGGTTTTCTTGATCTTTGCTCATCCTCTCTTGGTTCCTTATTTATTTTTTTCTTTTCTAATTTTGACTATTTCTTAAAATTTAATTCTGGGCCTGTAGTTCCCTATTGCAATTTAAGAGTATTCATCCATGCTCAAAATTTTGATTGTTACCTCTTTAAAGATGATTCCAAATCTATAACTTTAGACTTGTCCACTTCTTTGAAATTTTATATATAATCTTCTATATAGGATCAATGGGTTAATTGTCATGATCTTAGATCTAGCTATAATGACTCTCAGTTTGATGAAAGCTCCATAATGAAAATTTTCATTGATAGCTTATCCACATAGTAGTTCTCAATAAATATTTGTTGAATCAGTGAATAAATGTACAACCCAACCAGTATAAAAGTTAGCATGCTATTTCTCTTCATAACCGATCTGTACTTTGTAAGTCTCTCTCCCTGCCATACTCATTTTCTCAGACATATGTGCTTATAAATAAGGTCAATTTGATATTCTAGGGAGTCTTATTAACAGATGAGTGAAATGGATATTTGAGTAGATATTCTTTATCTATGCTATATACAAAATGCTAAGCAATTCAGTCTAGAAAGTTTTTGTTGGTTTTCCTTTCCTACACTGTGGAAAGAATCATATAATAGCATTTCAAGGAGGAAATGAAATGTGGTGCAGTAGCTGTGATCACAGACTTTGCTTCTAGACTGCCTTAGTTCAAAACGGGGACCTGACATTTACTACTTTGTTATTGATGTTGGGCACGTTTCTTACCTATTTTCTGCCACAGTTTTCTTATCTGTGAAATGGAGGTGATAAAAATTTTAGCTGACAAATTTTTTTTGAGGATTAAATGAGTTAACAGTTATAAGGCAGTTAAATAATACCTGATGCAGTGGATTATAAAAAAGTTCTATTACTTTGAAATTCTACAAGACTGGAGTTCCCATAAATGTAGTACTACTTCAGTGTGCCTTGCAGAAGAATTGATGTTAGATCTCTTTGACGAAGTAAAATTTCACTGGTTTTTCTTCTTTCCTTTTTTTTTTTAGAGTCTCACTTTGTCCCCCTCAGTACAGTATTTAGTGTCATAGCTCACAACAACTTCAAACTCTTGGGCTCAAGTGATCCTCTTGCTGTAGTATCCAGAGTAGCTGGGACTATAGGTACCCACCCTGACACCCAGCTATTTTTTAGAAATGGGGTCTCACTCTTGAACTCCTGAGCTTAGGCAATCTACCTGCCTTGGCTTGCAGAATGCTAGGATTACAGGCATGAGCCACCACACCTGGCCTCACTGATTTTTCTGTCCAAATTTTGAGTAATTGTATAAAATGTATTATTTAATTCAGCATATTTTACTATTATTCTGAAGGCTTTTCTTACTTGAATATTTTTCATTACTTATTAAAACTAGGCCTTCTTATTTTTAAAATTGTGATAAGAACATATAACATGAGATCTACTTTAATTTTTATGTATATAATACATTATTGTTGACTATAGATATATAATATTGTACAGAAGGGCTCTATGGACCTTCCCATTCTTTAAACATTTCTTTCATGCAGGAATGTTTGTATGTGCATGTATGTATACATGTACATATACATGTATATATGCCTAAGTATATATGTACATGTCTATGTACATCACATATTAGGTATATATGTGTAAATATGTATATGTGTGTGTGGTGGTGTATGTGTGTGTATATATAAAGTCTCTTATATGTCTGACTACCAGTCAGACCTATGTTGACTGTAAATGTGAAATTAAATTCTATATTTGACCTGTCTCATAACGTTTTATCAGCTTAACTGGAATCATGTGGATTAAAAGTTTCTGTCCTTCTTTTCACACTGAATGCATTTAAAAAAATATTCACTAACTTTAAAGAAGCAAAGAACACCATGGGCATTTTGTTTAATAACAATTTTGTATTTTCTTTTACCAGAGAAATTCTTATGTTTAGGTCTTACATTACATTTGACTTTTGTGTTTCTAAATATCAAATAAATGTAACTCTGAGTCTGGTGAAGCAAAGCAATGCAAATCATTTCCAAAGACATTAATTGTGGTTTAAGGATTTGATGACACATGTCAACACATTTCCTTATTCAACAGCTGTTTAGGTCATTGTTATGTAAATTGCGTGGTTGCTAGAAGATGCTGGACATCCTTGGTTCATCCTGATTGGTAGCCAGTGAAGTCAGAAATGTTTAGTTAAACCGAGAAAGTATATGCATGCAAACTTTTAGCCTTATTTATTTATTTAGTTTTACAATCACAAAATGTATAATAGTGATTAGTTATTCCAGGATGTGCATTTCAGGAAGATTACTGCCTCAGGTGGTGGAAATCCTAATATTTGGCTGAGAACCAGTTGTGTAATCCCTTAGGAATGTCTTGCATCTTATACTGAGATACTTTGGAAAGAAGTTGCTGTACCTTGAAATGTAGATTTATTTGTATGAACCACAAATTCAGTCTTTTCTCAAATCTCAATTCAGAGGAACCATCAAAAAATAATTAGCACGGGTTATGACATTTTGGTATTCTGTTTTTTAAAAAACTTTGTGAAGAAGCAGTGCTTCGGTGAGAAAGTTTTTCTGGCATAATAGACAAATAGATACGTAAATGTGAAATCATGCCTTATTCACCACACCTCAAATGATTTCACTTTTTTTTTGTAAGGTTTGAAAGAGTTTTATCCTAATATGGAAAATATATGCTATACAACACACAACTGACATACTACGTGTGCTCTATAAGTGGTAACTTTCATTGGTTGTTGCTGTGTTTATTCTTTATCAGTTTGTATATTCTTCAAATATGACAATATATTTATCCAAGAAGACCTTTAATTCTGCTCCCAACAGTCAACCATTTCTCCTCTTCTCCACTCTGCCTGTCGTTCTTCTCCATCTCAATCCTACTGGTTTCTGCCCACTTAGCTTCCCCTGAGTTAGGATATTTCTTTTCTCATGTTCTTACCTAATAATAATAATAATATCTAGTATAGAAGAACATTTTGTTTTTAATGCCATGGGGTGTAGATGTAAAATTTTCAGTATGATTTTTAATCTTGAAGCCTCTGTATCCTTTGATTACATTTTCACTCCAATGCATTTTACATTCCTCTTCTCTTACCTTCCTGGCTTTATCTCCAACCCAAAGCACCTTTTTCTCAGATTTATCTATAAGCAGCATAGAGTAAACATTGACTAACTCTAGGATCAGTACCTTCCATTTGCTTTTCTTCCATCTTTCTTTGTTTCAATAAAGCAAGACTAAATAGATTGGGAAATAAAAATGCTCATGTAGTTTTCTTGGTTGCTCATGTTTTGTCTAAAGGTGGTGAGAAAATCTGTATCTGCCAACAATTTGGATTATCCATGAAGTAAACTAGCAAAAAGTTTCTTGAAGAATAAGTTGATATGTAGGCCCATCCTCCGCCAAAGGCAGATTGTGAGCTCCTATTGAACGATGACTGAATCTGATTCATCCTTATATGTGTTCCAATACCTGAAGTAGAGCCTCACACACTGTAGATACCTTGGAAAGTGGAAAAGTGAATGAATTGATTAAGTTTGGGGCATAATGATAGAATGCCACACTATTTCTGCTAAACTAATAATAAACTAAATTGACTCTATCATATTTCTCTTAATGAAGAGAGAGTTGCATGCCTTCTTCATAGCACATTCGCTTGTCATAGTTTAGTTAGTGATAATTTCTGAAATTTCCACATGGTTTATAACGTTGCACAGTGAAATAGAGTCATTAGCTTAGAGTTGACATCAAAAATGCTAGACCAGGAAAACACAGAAATATGTTTCCAGAACAGACCAATTAGATCTGTGTTTGGTAATCTAAACATTAAACTTGGAAAATGTTTGACCAACAGCTAGAGAATGAGAGTTAGGCTGTATATCTTAGAATGTATTTGATTTCTATTGGTTACTAATGTCAAACAATGGAGACCCTAGGACACTATGAATAATGTTGGATTTAATTTAAAACCACCACACAGCAGTCTGTGCTGCCAGCTATTGCAATGGAAATTTATTTAATTTTATTCCTCAGAAAGCTTTTATTTACCTAGGATATCTTCCAATCACGTAAGATTATTTAGATAGGTTTTGTAGGAATACACACAGCTATTGTTCAATCAATGAAGTTCCTGGTTTTATTTTTCTTGTGAATTGTTGATGACAGCATTCAGAAATTTTGGTGTCAAATTTCCCCAATTCTGAAATTGCTCAGAATTTTCAACTCTAATTTAGAAAATTGAGGGAAGAAAATGTATGATTTCATTCCCAGTGGGCTTCAGTGTGAATCTTTAACCAGATTTAGTTTGAAATTCTTAAATGTCATTTCATTCGCTGCATTTTGGATTTAAGTCAAATGGTTGTATGTAGACCTCCGAAGTTTTCCTACTAATTAAATAGTACGTAGTGAGAAGACTGGAGTTATGGTGCTATTTATTTATTTTTTAATGATAGTATATTGATATTCAATAATTGTTCCACTTAATAAATTTTTCTTTGTGTTTTTAAGGTAGCCTATACTATCAGTGTTAGTAGGGAATGTTGAATCATTTATCTAATAGCAGTAAGAGGGTCATAAAATGATTTAATAATGGTGTTTTATTGTATCTAACTTGCAACCAGTCTCCTGGATTTAGATGGGCACAATACCAATCGTAGTCTACATGAACATCACCCTCATCTCCTTCTTAGCAGAACACAAGCACAATGGCAAAGGTGCCCAGGGGCTGTGCAAAGGGAAAATATTTTAACCAGGAAAGCTATGTGGGGGGAGAGGAGAGTTTCATTATGAACATGCAATTAGCAGTGAGGAGCTTATATGTTTAGGGATATATTTATCAGGTGAGCTTGAGTTGTACTGCGTTTACTAAACATAATATTTATAACAAAAAAAATGTTGCTTTTAAGGACATGGCAACCTGTCTGCTCTCTAAAGCTAGCTGTTCAGATCACTTTATGAAACTGGGCACGTTTCACCCTTTTGCTATGCACAAGTCTTGTTCTTGTATCTGATTAAACCAAAGCAAAGACATTCTCTTTCCATATCTAAACATATCTGGGTAAGAAAATGTCATTATTAATATTCATGTGAGACTATGTGTAAGGGTGAAGGAAATGAGAAAAAGCGGATGGAAATGACCCATGGTTTTCCAACCCCAAGGTCCCTGAGCTGGAGGTAAAGAGCACAGGAGAGAGAGTCACAGCAGAACAGTTGATTAGAAGGGCTGGGATGGATTGCTGATAGGCAGGAAATGATGAAGCCTGGCTGGATCCCAATAGGGAAACAAAACAGGAGAAAACTCTTGCTGGTACTGATATTGGAAGGACTAGCAGAAAGCAAAGCAGCTGCAAAGACAGAAAGAAACAGACCTTCTCCTCCCCAGTAGGAAATTGCAGGTATATTTCATTTTAGCACTGGTTCCTAAAATATTGGTCATCATTACCATCAGCTTATAAGCAGTTCAGAAGTTAGTCATTTGGGAGAGACTCAGGGGGAGTATTTGACTTTCAGAAAGGAGACTGAGTCTACTAAGGGGCTTGGGAGTGAAGTGGAAACAAATCAGATCCGCTACTTTGGTTTTAATAAGTGAAGAAAAGCACAGAAGGTAGCTTTAAAAATAAAATGTTTGAAAGGATTTCTGGATAAATAGAAATATTGATTTATTTGCTTTTTACTTGCATTAATTATTATAAGAAAACTAATACGTCAGATTTTGCCACTTTCAGGCAAAACTAGGTTGGATTACAACATAACTTTGTAACTTTATAACATCATTACTAAGATGATTACTGTATTTACATGTGAAAAAACTTCTCTATATATAGTGATCAAGGAAATGCCATGAAGGATATCTAACAGTACGATCAAAATATTTCTGAATGTATATGAATTGTGCCCTGTGATTTCACCAATGTACATAATTATGATCCAATAAAATTATTAAAAAAAAAAAGTGTGTGTGAGGGGGATCAATTCTACAGGGTCTCCCAGTTACCAAGCTCTTTTCCTTCTATTTAGCACTATTGCAATTGTGATTAAATCATTGCGTAACTAGTTGTTCAGCGCCCTTTTATTCCATGTATTGCAATTCCCATGAGGATAAGGACTGTACCTGTTTTTTCCATAGATGGCTCTCTGGTATCTAACACAGGGATGTACGTATGTTTTAAAAGTGATCACATGAATGAATAAAGGTTACCACTGTTTCAATCCACTCCTATTCCTCACCCAAAAGGCATTCCTGCCTGAGAAGAAACTCTAGTGCTTAGTAGAAACTAGTCCTTTTGAAAAACCCTGACCAGGTAAATGAGTCACTGTACGTATCAAAGCAATGCATTTTTTTTAGACTCAAACCATGGGATGAGATGCTAAGGTAGAGATGATCAAGAAGAAAAATCACAACTTATTTTATTTATAATTTACTAAAAGAACAAAAAAACAATAAACAGCAACAAAAATTAGGGCTATTCTGAAAAATTGTTTGTAAATGTTAATGGCTTGTAAAATTTTAAAACTTAAATTTAACTTAAAACAATAGTATTAACTGTCCATACCTGTTTGCACAGTCTTTTGGGGGCACACGTTTCTGTGCAGTGATTGTCAGAAACATAAAGCCACTGCATGCTCTTTCCAGACATTCTCAAATTATGGTCTAATGTCTTAAATCACAAGAAGTACCTTTAGTCACTAGAGTTAGTGTCTCCATTTGGCTTGATGTATGTTTAGTCTATTTCTTTCTGGCAAAAATATTTTAGCGTAAGTGTCCAAGCATAAGGCTGACAAAATGTTTGCTTTTCTATTCATTTTGTGTGGTCTTGTTTAATAAAAATTACATATAAAAAACTAAATAAAATTTGTTCATGGGAAAAGTATATATCTTGACAAGCAGCTTACTTAGTACTAAGAATACTCCATGAAAGTTAGGTGAGTTCTAAGTGAGAAAAAGCAAGAAAAATTTCTTGGTACATTATAATTTTGCCTCTTTCATTGAGAAAAAATGAAGATCACACAATAATAAGGGAAGGATTTTCATTTTTGTGGGTTTTTAAAAATAATTTTATTAAATCATAATTGTGTACATTGGTGCAATCATAGGGCAGAATGTGCTTCATATACAATCAGAAATATTTTGATCGTGCTGTTAGAGATACCCTTCATGGCATTTTCTTGATCACTATATGAAGACATTGATACTCTACATTTAATAAGTTTCACCAGTACCCTGCTAAGATGCACCGTAGGTGTGATCCCACTAATTTCCCCTCTCCACCCATGGCTAAAACCCATTTATAGCACAAGAATACAAGAATACATTTTTGTGGTATTTTATTTATCATTTATCACTTTTGCTCTCATCATTTAATAATACATGTAGTAATAATACCCCATTTAAAAATAATGATAATGATGATTTGATTCTATATTTTGGAAACATTGGATAGGAAATTCTGGATCTCTGTTACATTATTCTTATAATTCTGATAGACATAGGTAGATGGGATACAAACCACTCTTTATTCGGAAAGTCTGTACTGAATTGTTTTTATGCGCATGTTGTTATTGAAGTGTTCTAAGAAGTAGTAACATAAATGCTGAGGCAAAACATATTCATGTAGAATGATGTATGTCCCCACAAAGCAGTGTGGCAAGCTATTAAAATGGACAGTAGAGATTTCCTGTAGAAATGTAGAAAAGAGGATTATCTCAGCAGGCCAGAAGGGCTTGAGTATACCCCATAATTGAAACCTGAAATGGACCTTGAGAAGAGTAGAGTGAATGAAAGAATGAAGAAGGGAGGTCATTTCCACTGAGCAAAGATTTTAAGTTGAGAGTGGGGATAGAGGGCTTGTGTTGTGGTGAGGGTGGCTGTGAAGGGGACCAGCACAGGAGGGTCCAGAGGTCCGAGCCTTTGGGATTCTAGCTTTTAGACTATAAGGATGAGGTGGAGGCAGAATATTTCCTTTATGTAGATGATGAATTTGGTGGTGGCCATGTTGATTTGGAGGAGTTTGTCCAAATAGAAATGTTCCCACGGCAGTTAGAGACCCCAGAATACAGAACAGAGACACAGATACAAATTATGTAAAGGTAAAAGTTCTGAGGCTTCAGGTCGAGAGGGATAGCTGGAGAATTTGTCCAGTTAGTGGCCGGGAGAAGGAGGGAAAAGTGGAAATGACTGGTGGGAGAGAGAACATGAAAACAATGTCAGTCAAGTACAGTTTCAGAAACAACAGGTGTTCATTGCCCCATGGTGCTTAAAGGTTGAGTCTGAGGACTGTGAAAACACCTCTGATTTGCCAAGAATAGAGCAATGTAGCCTATGGGGGGAGGTGCACTCGGGTGGAGGAATGTGAACAGAAGTGAGATTTCAGGGCGCTGAGGAATGACCTGGGATTGTAGAAATGAGTTAATGATTGCATGTTGTTGGTTTAAGAAATGTGTCAGGGCAAAGGGCAGAGGCACTGCTGTAAGTAGGGAAAACACAGGAGCAAGCAAAGGCGTTTTCAAAGTGGGCAAATGTGAAATATGCAAGATGTGGAAGTCTAGTCAGCAATGGAGCTTTTGAGCACGGCTGGGGAGTACATGAGCTGTGCTCAGATAGAAATGGAGCGCGGAGGCCAAGGCTTCTTTACCTTGGTGAGGGACGGAATTTATTCTGTTGAGTTTAGGAATAGGGTCTAAACCAGGATAGGTGAGGGAACTCCTAATGCCCGTGGCCTTGAGTTTTTATTTTTTTGGCAGAAAATAAGGGCAGGAATTTTCTGACAAGAAGAGAATGGAGGAGTGAGAGGAACGGCAATATTTTTATGGTGGGTTCTCATCAGCCCCACATTTAATTTATGTGACTATGACAAGACATGCTTTGGAACAAAAAGGCAGGATAACAAGTGCCTTCAGTGTCATAGGGATAAATTATTGAATCTGTTCTCCATGGAAAGAATGCTTTCGGTCTGGCCATGAAACAAAAATCTGAAGTGCTATTTTGTATGGTGGACCCTGTGATGTGCACCCAGATCCTCCGTCTGGATTGAAGAACCTGCTTCCCCAGCTGCTGGGAAATGCTGCCAGAAAACACTCTCACTGTCATCCTACATCGGAGAGTGCCTGGGCGGGAGACGTTTGCCTCACCCAAGGTCATGGCCCCTGCTGGATGGCCCACATCCAGGGCCTGATCAATAGAGGCTGTAAAAACCTGACCCTTCTCTCCCCAGCAGGGAACAAATCTGAAGGTCCACGTTGCAGAGCTTCCCACAGGACTTGCTGAATTCTTCCTCAATGCTGCATCCTGCTCTCACCCCTCCTTTTAACAAGGGTTCAAGAACACTTCCTGAGCATCTTTTCCATGCATGTATTTCAGTGTCCTGCTTCTTGGGGAAACCAGCTTGCAACAGTTGAAAAACTTATTCCACCAGGTGCTATAAATGCTGTTCGCAGGCAGCCATCAAATGTCAATCTCCTTTAGAATTTGTCTCAGCTGCAGAAAACTTTCCCTACCCAATCACATCTCCAGCTCATGTTCGGTGACTGATGTGTCATCTTCACTCTATGGCATTGGATGAAGTCTTTTTTTTCTTTTTTGAGACAGAGTCTCTCACTTTTGTTGCCCTCTGTAGAGTGCCGTAGCATCTTAACTCACAGAAGACTCAAACTCTTGGGCTTAAGCGATTCTCCTGCCTCTGCCTCCTGAGTAGCTGGGACTACAGACACCCACCACAACACCCGGCTATTCTGAGAGGTGGGGGGTCTTGCTCTGGTTCGGGTGGTCTCGAACCTGTGAGTTCAGGCAAACTGAACTCACCTTGGCCTTCACCAGAGAGGAGATTACAGGGGTGAGCCACCGTGCCCGGCCTGGGTGAAGTCTTAACTAGGACTGGATTGCAACCCGTGCTCAATTCTCCTTCCATCCTTTGCCTTCCACAGGTGTGACTCCCAGGGCACATACCTCAGTCAATCTTCTGTGGACTGAGCTCCACCTCTCAGTCTGTTCCCTGTGGACCCTAACCTGCTTGATGGTATTGCTAACCCAGGTTTTATTTTTTCACATGAATTTTTTACCTTAGAAAGTACTCCAGTAAAGAAGTTTTTATTTGACTCTGGAAATTAATAAGTTGTTAATACATCTTCCTATTTACCATAAAAACATTTTTCTGCAGTGCTCATGGTTTAAAAATTTTAAAGGTCCACTGATAATGCCAACTCGTGTGTTGGTGTGTGATGTTTTGCTTCATTGATTTCAACCAGCACACATTCTCATTTTAACATTTAAGTTTCTTTTTATCAAATTAACTTTCTAATTGCCTGATACCTCTACAGAATATTAGTCAATACAAACGCCTATTTAATCAATGCAGTATCCGGAAGATGTTTTGTTATTGTTTTACTAACTACCGAACAAACTGTTCTGTCATGTTGATAGTATTAACAGAGGGTGGCAGAAATTGCTAGTTTTTCTCCAATGTCTGTTTCCTCTGTGTTATTTAATTATAGTTCTTTTTTTAAAGGAGAGAATAATGCTACTTTGTTAAATACTGTATTTCCCATTTTCTCTTGCAGCAAGTTATGAACACGTGATTAAGTTCTTAGCATTTAACATGTGAGTGGAAATGACATTTGCAACTTGTAGAGGTCAGCTACCTTCCTCAAATGTGGTCATAATGGCGAGAGGCAGAGGAGTGACCTCAGACCATGTTGAGGACGGTAGGACAAGAAAAATGGAGCCTGGCTCCCAATGCATACTGCCATATCACCCCAGATTTTTGTTTAGGAAAAAATGAGACATCTGATTTATTTAACCCACTATTACTTTGAGTCTCTCTCTTATAGGAGCCAGTTCAATTCCTTAACTACTCTTTTAAGAATATTCATGTCTGAAGTTTTCTTTCTAACATTACTTATATGTAATCATTTAGTAGCTGCCTGCCAATAGGTTCCAAAACTGCATTAATTAACCTGGTATTTGTGCCCTTATGGGTGAACAGTAGCATGCTGGGGGAATTCAGGAACCCATAGGATCAATATGGCCTGTCTTCTCTAAGTATGGACTTTATTCAAAGTTTAATAAAAAAATAAATTTCAGAAACTTTCTTTAGATAAAAAAAGTCACATTATTTTAATATTTATATTGAGATGTATTAGAATATAACTCAAAATTACTATAATGCTTTAGGACAAATATGAAACCTAAAAGACTTTAAGTGCTTGAAATGTGCTGCTTTTTAAAAAATTTTTTAACATTTTTTTGCAGTTTTTGGCCAGGGCCAGGTTTGAACCCACCACCTCCACTATATGGGGCTGGTGCCCTACTCCTTTGAGCCATAAGCGCTGCCTGAAATGTGCTGCTTTTTGCTGTGTCTCCCGCCCATCCAGGAGGATGTTTCCAATTCCTTTGCTTTTATGTGCTTAAAGGAACTTTTTAGAAACACTTGTCTACGTAGATGGCCAGTCTCAATGTCTGGAGCTCTCAAGGCTGAATCAAAATGATCTTTTTACTATTTACATCAATATTTAATTTTGTTCCACATGGCTCATGCTTCCATTAATTAAACTGATGCTTTGGTATTTTATAAATATTGTATTTCAAGAGTTTTAGAACTATTTTTTTTTTTTACTTTATTCTTTGAGTGCTTCATCTACTCTTATAACCATTTTAAACAGAGGTCTTATTTATTCCAGCTCAGTAGTTATACATGGCTGAGTTTGGCACAGACCACGGAGGCCAATTTATTGTTTTTGGCTGTCCTTTTCAACTTTGTTATTTAAACCCCTGGGTGGCTGCATGCTAGTTTTTGAGTGTCTGATAGAATTTGAGGGATTCCAAGAACATAAAGCAAAATGTTAAGAATTCTGCTTGGGTTCTAGTCAGTGATGTAAGTTTTGGTATAAAGTTCAAAATGCAAATGTAAATGGAATTTCTTTCTGATTGGGATCAGACATTAGACATTAGCCTCATTTCAACCTCCCAAGTATTAAATCTAAGAGCTAACAACGGGGGTGAAAAAATAGATAGCTGGAGATATTTCAGTTTTGAAGATGGACATTTCAGGGTAGCTTTGGAATGTTGAACTGAGTTGATTGGTACACATAGGAACTGGCATTTATGAAAGCAAAGTGGGGAGCTTTTGCTCTGTGCCCTTATGAAATGGGTCTGTTTGTCACGGGGATTGTAGAGAAGGTTGGAGAATGCTTCAGCTCCATTCTGTCAATAAGGGGTTTCTTTTCCTTAGCCCGAGGACTACTTAAATTGCAAAGTTGGAGACCAGGAGGGAAATGCACTTTGTGCTTGAGCTCACCCTCCAAGTACTGGCCTTATGTTGAGTAGCACGAGGAGTATAAAGAAGGAGGAACAAAAAAAAAAAAAAGAAGGAGGAACAAACAAACAATGGGCGCGGTAGCTCACCAAACAGAGAACAACCCAGCTCCCAGTGATCAACTGCCAAAATGCCTTGGGAGTTGCATTTGGCCCTGTCGGCTAATTGATTGTGACTTGGCCACATCAGTTGCAGCTGAAGAAAAGCCTAAAAAGTGAAGGTCCTGTACGGCTTTAGCACAGCCATACCTACTTTATTTTTATTTTTTTATTGTCTTTATTATTAAATCGTAGCTGTGTACAATAGTGCAATCAAGGGGTACAATGTGCTGGTTTCATACACAATCTGAACTATTTTCATCAAACTGATTAACATAGCCTTCCTGGCATTTTCTCAGTTATTAAGCCATACTTATTTATCAACAACTCAGTGACAAAAGCTGTCTGTTAGCAAGAAAAATGGGGTGGAGAAATGAGCAGTGGTGGGGGGACATGATCTGTCATGGAGAAGCTTGAGAAGTTGCCGGCCTCCCGGGGTCCTGTTCTTGTTCCTCTCTTGTCTCTTGGTGATTCCGGGATGGTGCTGGGCTTCCAGCCGGGAATCCAACTGTACCTATGTAGGTGGCGCAGCGATTTAGTGGAAAGGTGTGAGGTTGTTTACAGACTCTAGCAGGATGCTGGAGGAACCTTGCTAATTTTGGGAGCCTAGAAGGTTTGAGGTAGATTTAGGAAGTTGAACTGAGCTGAAATGCACAGGAGCTGGTGTTGGTGAAAGTCAAGTAGGATGACAACATCTGCACGTTTTGCTTAGGAACCCACTTTCAGGCAGATAGTCTGATTTGCCCAATTTGGGTCACACAGAGGAGGGAAGGAATGGGTTGTGGACTCTGCTTGACAGGTTGAGATTCCCTGTAATTTTTCTCAGGGATATTTTATAATGTTAATGTAAAAGTCTCAAACATTTTTCATTAGAGCTATGTCTAGATAATTTATATTTTTAATATCATGTGAGTGTCATCCTTTTAAAATTTTGGTTTCTAATTTTTATTGTCATTATGTAGAAGTTCAAGTGATTTTTCAATACCTGTTTTATAATGTCATCTTTGGTACATAAACTTATTAGTTTGAATACTTTGTAGATTCTTTTGGGTTCTCCACATATTCTGTTGTGTTATCTGAAAATAAGGACAGTGTTTTCCCTCTTTATTACTATTTTTTTTGTCTTATTGCCCTGATAAAGTACAATATGAATGATCAGATTATTTTTAAACTAAAGGATATTTTTATCCTGAAAAGAAGTTACACTGATTTTTTTCATTGAGTTTTTAGTTTTAAGTCAAATTTGCATTCTTAGAATGAAGTTAATGTAATCATGATGTATACAGTCATTTAATTTTTATCATAAGATTTTGATTCACAGATCATTGAAGGGTATATTACTTAATTTTTAACATTAGTGAATCTTCCACCTAATTTTTTTCTTTTCATTTCTAGATTAATTCTACAGTGTTCAGAGAGCATAACTCCAAATAATTTCAATAACTTGATGTTAGTGAATCTTGCTTTAGGGTCTAGCATAGAGTCAATTTTAGTAGCTGTTCCATATGTACTTGAAAATGATATATTCTACATTTTAATTTCTTTATGTGTTCAAATTGTTCAAATCTTCATTAGTTTTACTGATTTTTTTAATTTTTTTTTTTGCAACTTTTGGCCAGGGCTGGGTTTGAACCCACCACCTCTGGCATATGGGGCGGGCACCCTACTCCTTTGAGCCACAGGCACCACCCAGTTTTACTGATTTTTTATTTGTTTTCTGACAGTTGCCAAGAGAAATATGTTAAAGATCTTTATTATGTTTGTGTATTTGTCTGAATTTTCTTTATTTTATCAGGCTTTGCTTTATATATTTTGAGCTATACCACCATAGGCATACATATTTAAGATAGCTATATATATCATTCTTTTATCTTTTTCTGATATCAATATAGCTACACCTTTTTGTTGTTGGCATTTGTGTAGTACACCATTTTCTCCTTCATTTTAATATTTCTGAGTCCTTATCATTCAACTGGATCTTGTAAACAGAATATATATCTATACACACACATATATATATATAATATGTTTTTTCTCCCTGAAAATCTATTTTAACTTGAGTATTTAGTCTATTTGTAATCAATACAATTAATAACATATTTGATTTATATATACCATCTTATTTCTACTACTTGTTTTATTCCTTTTCTCTCTTGCCTTAGTGCTTTGTTTTTAAAAAATTTTAGTTTTAATCGACACATAATAATTATACATATTTACATGGTACAGAGTGATATTGTGACACATGTATACAATGTGTAATGATCAAATCAGAATAATTATGTATCTATTAATTTACTATCCCAAATATTTACTAATTCTTATGTTGGGAATATTCAAATCTTTTCTTCTAGCTATTTGAATATATACAACTAATCATTGTTAACTATAGTCACCCTACAGTGCTACAGAGCACTAGAATTTATTCCTCCCACCCAGCTATAATTTTGTGTGCATTAGGCAGCCTCTCCCTATCCCCCCCTTTCCAGACTCAAATAACCATAACTCTACTTTCTGCTTGTATGAGTGAGAACATGCAGAATTTATCTTTCTGTGACCGACTTATTTCCCTTAGCCCGGTGTCCTCCAGGCTTATCCATGTTGCCACAAATAACAGGATTTCATTCATTTTCACGGCTGAGTAGTGTTACATTGTGTGTATACAATGCATTTTCTTTATCATTCATTTGAGGATGGACATTTAGGATGAGTCCATTTCTCAGCTATTGAGAATAGCGCTGCAACAAGCCTGAGAGTGCTGACATTCCTTTGACACGCTGATTTTCTTTCCTTTGGATAAATACCCAGTATTGGGGTTGCTGGATCATATTGTAATTCTAGTTTTAGTTTTTTTGAGGGGACTTCACACTGTTTTCCTTAACGGCAATACTACATTGCCACCAACAGTGTATAAGAATAACCTTTTCTCTGCATGTCACTGGTTACTGTTTTTTTGTTTTTTAATCTTTTGGATAATGGCCATTCTCGCTGTCATGAGATGATATCTCATTGTGGTTTTGATTTTGATTTCTGAGTGATTAATGATTTGAGCATTTAGAAATATATTTGTTGGCTATTTTTATGTCTTTCTTTGAGAAATATATATTCAGATCACTTGATCATTAAAAAAAATCAGATTACCTTTTTGTTGTTGTTGACTTGGTTGGGTTCCTTTTTGAATATTAATCTTTTATTGCATTTATAGTTGACAATATTTTTTCTTATTTTACATTCTTTGCTCTGTTGATGGTTGGCTATGCAGAACCTTTTTAGTTAGGTAAAAATCCCATTTATCTATTTTTGCTTTATTCGCCCATACTTTTAAGGTCTTACCCATAAAATCATTTTCCAGAACAATATCCTGAAGTATTTACCCTGTTTTCTTCCAATAGTTTTATGGAATTTGGGTTGACCAGAATCAGAACAGAATGTTGGATTTACCTTGATGACCTTCCACTTTTTCCAGCATATGGGTCCTTCATCTTATCACTTCTTCAGAAGCTCTTTGATGGCTTAAAAATAGCTTTTTTGGTTTATATCTAAATAGCTGCTATGAGTAGAGTGTTGTTATTTTACAGATCATTTATTAGAGTTGGAAGTGAATGTTCTTAGCTGATGGTTTATAAAGGAGAAGAGCTATAATTTATGTGTTGATTAAAAAAGTAAGGTTTGGAAGGAAAAAATGAGGAAACTGGCATAATGGATGGTGTGCAGGGGGAATGACAGGTTACTGGTAAGGTAGGAAGCAAATGAAGTTCATGCAAAAGGGGAGCATGCAGCATTTTAGCCTTGACAAAGCATTTCACCTGCATATCAGTTTGAGCTCTACTACACAATGTATTATCCTCATATTTGTGGGAAAATCAAATGCAAGAGCTTTTATTTACTTTAGGTAACCCAGCTTGTCAGTGATGGAGCTGGTGTTGGGAGGTACGCAGGGCCTGGCTTGTGCAGCTTTCTGAAACCAACCTGGTAATTTTGACTTTCATTCTCTAAAACATGATTACTTTAATATTTGTATAGTCCTCTGAACAGATTTAAGTTTTTCTTAGATTTTGTGTGTGAGTTAATATGAATGAATCTATGCATGAGCTTTGGCGTCTTAATTTTCATCCCTAAGGATATGTGTGGAGGTGATGGGATGGCCAGGGGTATTGGATTATTAAGGGAAATCAGAAATTTGAGGATGTGGTAGTAAAGGATAGGATTGTGTATTTATTTTCTAGGGCTTTTGTAACAAAGTGCTAATCCCACAGACTGGCATATATAAAGAACAAAATTTTATTTTTTCAGTCTGAAAAGTAGCAGTCCAAGATCCTGACTTGGCAGGTTTATTTTTACTGAGAGCTGTGAGAATGGCTCCACACCCCTCTCCTAGTTTCTGGTAGAGCACTGTTATTAGTGGGGTGTTGTCATGGGTAGAGTATTGGGATCTTTGGCCCTCTTTGTAGATGTGTCAGACTGATCTCTGCCTTCATCATCACCTGGCCTTCTCCTAGTTTATATGCATCTCTGTTTTCAAAAGCCCCCACTCTTTTTTTGAGACAAGAGTCTCACTTTGTCACCCTCAGTGGAGTGCCCTGGTGTTGCATCTCAAAGCAACCTCAAACTCTTGGGCTTAAGCACTCCTCTTGCCTGAGCCTCCTGAGTAGTTGGGACTATAGGTACTTGGCACAACACCTGGCTCTTTTTAGAGACTGGGTCTTGCTTTTCTCAGGCTGGTCTTGAACTCCTGAACTCTGGCAATCCATCTACCTTGGCCACCCAGAGTGCTAGGATTACAGCCGTGAGCCACTGTGCCAGGCCCGAAATGGCCCCTTTTTGTAAATACTCCAGTCATGTTCTATTACAGCCTGCCCTCGTGATCTCATCTTAACTTGATCATCTGCAGCGATCCTATTTCCAAATTAGGGTCACATTCACAGGTAGTAGGGGTTAAGATTTCAACATCTTTCTGGGGGACACTTGGGGCTATATCAGGGGCTATATGGTTGACTAGCAGAGCATGATATTTCAAGTGGGGATATTAGAGAATTGGGTCATTTATTATCCCATGTAACATTTTACTTGTATATTTAATTATATCATAAGTTGTCATACTTCATTATCACATGTGAGTCTATGTGCATTAGAAAACTGAACCCCAGTGAATGGTTGTTTTTTAACTAAATAATAATGGCTATCTTAATCCCTTTCCCTGTCCTTTCTCAAGTTGGCCTACAACTATTTTTTGCTGGATAAGTGATGTCCAAGGGGCTTCTCATCTGCAACTGGTTACTTGTTTCTTCCATCTTCCCTTTCTTGTCACTATTTGCTTCTTCTCAACAATAAGCAATTGACTCCCTGATCTTATGTGCTTGGACCACTGAAACTGAAAACATCCTCTACACCAGAAGCTCCAGCTCCCTCCAGACTCCTATAGTTTCTACTAGCTATCAATTCATGCAATTAATCTTTGTAAGAGGAATTTGAAAAGTGCTCCAATAGGGGCTACTGTTCTTTCATCCTATCTGAATTCCTTTGGGAGAGTCAGCAGACTCAGAGGACTTAGGATGTTTTCTTAGTATGCCTACCAAGAATTTCTTGCAGGGATATTCTTTCAAATTATTTGACTTCTCCTCTGTTTGTGAACCTCATTTAAAGGCCTTGTCCTTGTTCTCAGGATATACCTGTATATTTTGTCATGGGTCTGCTTTTGTCCAATCAAGACACACTGCTCTCACCACTCAACATTTTCCTTCCCTGCCAGTTTCATCACTAGAACTCTGGGGCCAACAGTCACTAGCATCCCTTGGAGCATAACACCTGCTATACTGTTCCTTACCTGGACTCAGCACACCTGGACTAGTCTTCCCCATTAGCCTGAGGGCTCAAGTCTGAAAGAGAGCTATCATCTTCCAAGTGTGCATTTAACATTCTTTGTGTCATTGAAAAAGGTACCTCTTCTTACAGCCATGCTCTTGCACACACCATAGTGAGTGGTGAGTGAAGAGGGTAGTGAGGTCCCCCTACACTTTGGTTGAGAAGATACTCTCTCCAGTATCTTTGTTCAATTAACTAGAGAATGAAATGGTCCTGCTTCTGGATCTCCTTCCCTTTCAATGCTCCATGATTCTGGGCCTCTTTTTCTTTTTCTTTTCTTTTCTTTTCTTTCTTTCTTTCTTTTTTTTTTTTTTAAATCTCTATAACATTTATCACTTGAATATCCAGATCAAGGCTTCTTAGCTCTGGCCCACTCTGCCACCAAATTAACCACAATGGTAGATTTAGGAATAATCATAGAGCAAAAGAAATTGCCATTTATTCATCTTGGTGGGGCCAGAGTTCCTTGGATGGAAAATTTTAAGTCCTTAAGACCAAAGTGGAAAAACAAACAAAAAAAGAATACATTGAGAAATTGGATCCGGTTCATATATACTTTTAATACCCCAAAGTGGTTGAAATTTCATAAAAAACATAAAGGAAGTATTGATGTAATTCACAGCATTACATATGTATGCTCAGAATCCAGATTTTATAATATAAGAGAAAATATTAAGACAAAACGAATCCCTTAGAAAAAAAAATTTTTTAAAAACCATTGTACATTTAAAGCAAATTTATTGCTTTTCATGAAGAAGTGTTTAAATATAGCACTAAGATAGTAGATGCATATCGAAGCCATTGGACTGATTAGAAAATTGGGTGCCAATAACTGGTTCTGAAGCTCATTAAAACAAATGAAGGACTTGGAATGTTTTCTTTCTTCCTTTTTTGTTTTTTTTTTTTGGCAGAAATTATGCATCCACATTGCAAGTTTAATGATTCTATGCTTGTGATTAAAACTTGAGTAATTTTTTTCCCCTTTGAAGAACACAATCAATGCATGTGGCACCCATAATATTCATTATTTTTCTGTCATATGGTTGAATTTCAGGGTGCTTAAAATATTAACTCTTTTGCATAATGCTGCTGAGGATTAATTTCTATCTTATGACTCCCATTATGTCATTGTGAAACTGAAAACAGAAAGATTTTATCAGGTCAGAGGCAGAATCCGTATGAAAATTCATTCATGAAACCCAGGCCCAGGATGGGGCACTTCTCTGGGGAACTAAGGAAGACTTATTGGGTCATCTGTAATATTGGCCCCTGAAATCAGAATCATAGCTTCTTCCCTCCTTTTCCCCCTTTCTTCCCGGCATAAGGATTTCCACACATGATATTCATTTATACGAATCTTTATGCAATTCCATTTACATTTAATATACACAGAATTTAAAAAACAGATCTTGGGTACATGGAATACATTGTTGTGGAATGATCTGTCTGTTTTCTGGTTTCCCAAACATTCCAGTTTATTAACTTGAGTGTGTTTTTCCCATTCTGATCGTCGGCCCTTTCCTCCAAATCAAAAGCAAATACAAATATCGGAAAAGCAACAGTAGGCCCCTAAATTATACAGAGGTGAGACAAAGTTAAAAAGCTCGGCAGGAACCCCGAACCTTTTCTGAGCAATGTGCCTGCCTCTCCATGTGGGCAGGACCCTCAGAGGGTACAGTGGTCCTTGGCTGAGCCAGGAGCTAGCCATGTTGGCTCCGGGCAGCTGGGCATTTAAGGATGACCCTGATTTTCTGTATCCTGAAGCCACAGAGTGTTTATTCTTGATTTTGCTCAGTTGCCTGGCCATTCAAATAGGACTCTGTTTTAAATAACACTCCCCACCCCAACATTGACCTCTGGAGTCTTCCAGAATATCAGAAACCCGTTAAAGCATAAACGTATATCACGCAGAGCTGGGGACAGTCAAAGATATCAGGATGCTGAAGTCAAAGATGCAAATTAAAACCCAGGAAGAATCAATTAAATAGGCACCAAAGGTCTGTTTAAGCGGTTAAACAAGACAGAAGTGTGTCTCGAGATGAATAAATTACAGAACTGTGTGAGAAAAGAAATGAAGGGCTGGGAGGCTTGTGAGGGGGAGGATGAATGAGTAGATACAGTTGAGTGGAGGTGCCATGTACACAGTCCCAGGTTTTGGTTATTAGATTCATTAAATATGCAAAAATATCACCACCGCCTCTGGGTAATTATACAAAACACGAATACAACAGTGAACTCCCACAGCTAGAAGAATAACAAGCGGAAAGCGGTGACATTCCTCACGTGCTGGTCAGCATCTGCTTCCCATGCACGGCTGCTCTTCGTACTAAGCCCAGTGTGTCCTGCAGCTCGGTCACCAGGCACTGAGCCCCCCAGTCTCCGTCCTCCCGCTTGGCTGCAGAAACTCTGGCTATGCTGTTCTGTCATACTCTCTGTCACTGCATATGTTTCCCGAGGCACTTTCATGAATGTATATCACGTAAACCTCCTAATAAGGTGAGAACGCCACGCTTGATCACAATCTCAGCCGTCCAGGGGAAGAAACCCGAGTCCACCTGAAGTCGGAGCTGCCCCAGGGCTGCTGGGCGAGTCGAGCAGGTTATGCAGGTACAGGGTGGCTGGCTAAAACGACAAGTGGAGCTGAAGTGCAAACCTCCTACCGCTCACCAAACAGTGCAGCTTGGCATGGGGCTTGTCTAGCCTCAGGCAGGGGTGTATTTCATAGTTTGCAAGGACAAATTTAAAGGTGGCCTTGAGCTGAACTTGGGCCTCTTGACACTATGCCTCTGTTTTGGTGTCCTGCCCTAAGAAATTTCTTTCTTCTCCTCCCTTGTCCAAATCGTAGTTCTATTTTCATGCAAGATACACCAGCTTGCACATACTGAAGTGTTCATTTATATATCTGTTTTCATCATTTCCAGTTTTTCTTTTTAAATTTTCCCACATAATCGTGCTTTTGATGAACCTTCACTGTTTTCTAAGGGCTTCCACAGGCATTGTCATAAAAACAACTATAAACAAAAACGATTATCCTCATCTCACAAGAAAAACAGCTGGGAGGGAATTTCTAAGACTACGGAGCCAGTAGGAGGCAAAGCCTGTGTTAGGAGAGGGTGCACCTCCCTGGTCCTGGGCTCTGCCCACCACGAGAACTCACCTCCGGCCCAGCTTCTCCTCCCCAACTCCAGGGAGGTGATCCTCGGGGATGGGGACCACAGGCATAATCAGAGCAGAGCTAACACTCTATTTCTTCCTTGTTGAAATTTGATGAAATGTCCACTTAGTCTTGGCCCCAGGCAAATAAGATGAAGACTTTGGTCCTGGCTTCAATTTCTTTTGCTAACATTCCAATTTAATGTCGCGTTTCTGTGGGATCCTTCACTCTTCCTTCCCCTCCTCACACAAAGCGCCCATCTCCAGGTTTCCCCCACCAGGTTCTGTTCCCAGTCAGAAATGGCTTCTGACGGTCAAGACAGAGTTAGGAGTTTTGTTTATGCACACGAGGAGGGTGCAGCTGGGAACCAAGGCTAAAAGGCCTGACCCCCTTCCCTCCCAGCCACAGTTGGGGTAGAGAAGAATTTCTCAATGCAGGAGGACAGAGAGAAGGAAGAAAGGGCTTGCCTCACATGGCAAGGTTTTTCCAAGAGAGTTCCAGGAGCAAAGAGGCATTGCCACATGGACGCCCACGAGAGAGGCTCTTCTATCTTAGGCCCTAATTGTGGATGAGAGAATGGGTAACGTGGAAAAAAGTGGGGCTTCTCCCCCCGGGGGAGTCCTTGGGAAGGTGGAGAAGGTAGCAGAAAAGCCAGTGTTGTGGGCCAGGACAGGATTCGTTTCATTGGAATGGGAGGGTCTCAAGATGGCTTTGTGTGTGCCCGTTTTCTCAGAGCCTTTTTGAAGGTTTCCAGCCATCCTCATAAAAAAGCCCAGCGGAGTGTCCTGCCAGGGTGACTCTGCCGAGAAAGACCCTTGCAGGAAAGTGCAGTGCAGAAAGATGGAACAGCCCTCCACCTCCACCCTCTGTGTGAAGGCTGCCCCTACACTGCAGGTGGTGTTCAGGCCAGAGGGAAAAAGTCTTGTCTTTTTCTTGGTAAGCTCTTGGTGGTTTTGCCAAGTTAATCTCCGAAATGAAATTGTATCACATATGCATAACAAAATGTGAAATATACCTATTCTAAAGTTACTTACATGTTAACATGTTACTGGTTTACTTGAATAGCCCGTCTTTGAGGTCTGAGACTTGGGAGATGGGCTACTGATTTGATATTGGCACTAACTACCTGTGCTATTTAAACACGTGGGGTGTCAGTGCTGCTATCTGTAAAACAAGAAGTTTATAGCAGGTGGATTCTCTCAGGCTCAATGTCACCCACGCACTGACCTAGGAGATCTTAAGCCTCTTGCTGATTTGGTGTCAAACATCGACCTGCTCCTTTTTAGAGAGGTGGGAAGGAGTTGAGTTAATCATTTTTAGAGAGGTAGGAAGGAGTTGAATTTGATGCAAGTGCATAAGATAGCGTTAGTTCTCTCTGTCTTGGCAAGCACCAGACTACTTCCTCACCTGGTTTATTTGTGGAAATACGTTGTTTACAAACACTGTTTAATCAGAAAAGACAAAACGTACCACAGAGCAAACGGAAGGCAACAGGTTGAAAAGGCTGGGTAATATTTCACAGGCAAATTCTCTCCATGAGTATAATCTTCTTGCTGCTGAGAAGGGGTTATTTCCTCAAGTCTCTGGACCACTGGGAAAGATATTGATTTCCCATAGATAAAAGTCAGCAGAAAGTGTGAACATACATTTTACAGGAAGATCTATATATGAGCAAACAAGGGAAGAAGACGTGGATTTCTCTGGTGGTAAGGATGAAGTCTGTGGAAGGCAGTATTGTTACGGATGCTCCATTGCTCCTTCTTCCTCCAGGATAGCAAATGATGGTGACTCTGTCCAAAGAAAGGATCGTGTTGACTGGACAATGTCCCTTTTTACAGAAATGTTAAGTTAAGGGGGAAAAGTCAGAAGACGCTAAGCAGGAGTCCAGGAATGCATGTGGCAATGAGATTTTACCTTAAAGTTTAAAATTGGTATTCTGCCCTTCGCTCTTGTTCTTTGAAAGGAAATATAATGAAAACTGAACCTTGCACTGGGAGCTGGTGACCAGTCATAAGTCTTTTCTACCCTGGAAACTTGGTTGAGATCCAGTTTGAATAGATTAGCTAAGTGTTATTCTTGTTATAGCCCAGCTTGGTTTGCGTTTTTGGAATCAGGAAGTTTTATACAATTAACTCGCATTAACATCACCTACAAAAAAATGACACCTTCTGTCAGATGTGTCAATTTTCTTTTCAGCTTATGACTTTTTGTAAGTCTCATCAGCAGTGTACAGCTCTCTTCTGTTGTAGAATCCATGGAGGATAGAGCCTGTGTATGTCTGAGCCCACGAGGTGACCTTTACCAACTTATAAATTACCTCTCTTTTTGAATTAAAGGTGCAATTTGAAAATTAAAGTAAGATTCAGAAGTGGGAGTTCCCTGCTTTTGCTCACGTAGTTAGTTCCTGGTACGTGCAGGACAACCTGCTCTGGGTTATGGAGAAGAACTTTATTCATAGTTACCATGGTTTTGGGGACAATGAATACTTTACACTCATTTTTTCTCCCTGCCTCCTCAACAAACACACACACAGGCCTTGATACACATGCATACAATCTTCTTGGAAGAAAGAAAGTGATGGATTACTTAAATATAATATTGGACAAGGCATACATGGCTGAATAATTCAGTTATAATTTATACTTCATCAAAAGTAGAATGGCATTGGGGGAATGTGAATGGTTTAGAAGGAGCTTCCATGTATAAATGTATTGAGAAATACCAAGCCAATTTACGACCTGCTGAATAAAGGAACATTTCTGAAAGGCCAAGTCTGATTTTAGATAGAGACAAGATATGGGATGTGTCTGCGTCTGGGTATGTACACACATATGTAAACACACCACATTTCAAAAGAGTGATGCATATGATGGGCTGCTCTCTTGTCCCTGTATAGGGGCTCTGCTCACTTGAAGTACAATGGGAATGGTGCTCCCCCTGGAGTTGTGCAATGTTTAGTGTTTGGCCTTTATTTATATTTGAATACGTCAGATCTGTCATCATATAAATGTGTAATTTCATCAGGCACACTTAAAAGATTTCATTTTAAAAACTTCTTAATCATATACAAATTCTCACATGTTATTTTTTGAGCGAAGCAGTCTTGACAAAAAGCTAACTGTATTTAGAACATATTCTTCTTAGTAAAGTATCTCAAGAATGGGGAAAAAAGTGTCCGATGTTCTTAATACTACTATGAAATCAATTTATAACCACCTACACACTCATGCGAATGGCAAAACATACCTATAGTCCAGAAAGTAGAAGGGAAGAGGAGAGAGGGGGAGGGGCGAGGGGATAAGGGAGGAGGGAGGGTATTTGGAGGGACCTCACCTAACGTGCATGATGCAATGGTACATTTCAAAACTATTAAGAAATGAGTATAATTGTGATGATGTGTTACTTAGTTCAATGTAAGCATTTCACATTGTATATCGAAGCTGTACCCTGAACCCCATAAATGCATCAATGTATGAAGTTATGATGTAATAAAAAACAATTTTAAAAAAGTGCCCAGCCAAAGCCTGAGGACATCCATCGTGGGACTTATACTAATTGAACTTTGGTCGTTGGGGAATGGGGAATAAAATGTAATTCGTATATTCATGTTACTAAAAAAAAAAATAGAATTTCAATCTAATTTGAATGAAGCTAGTGAATGTAACAAGACGTTGTTACTTCAGAGTAAGTAGTTTTAATGCAGATGAAACTAATTCTACTTAACGCAAGATGAATAGTGAAATTGGGAAGTCCTCAAGTGGAATACAAGCTATCATGATCCCCCCTTAGACCTGCCATGGCATCTGGGATTTCTAATATTAGTCATTCCTTCGAGTCTGGTGTGGTCTTCAGAAGGGGTCCTGCAGGCCGCTGTTAAAATGATGCCGTCTTCATGAGTAAAATCCTGAAACCCTCCATCCTCTACACTGGCAGGCAATGAAGAAATTGTTTATTTTTAACGAAATAAGCAATTTAATTATCTTTGTTATTGTCAGTAAAGATCAATAGAGGTGATAATGACCATAGATCAGTGAACAGACTTTTTTTGAAGATTGATGCTATTATCAAAGCAAAATTTATTGTTGTTTAAATTATCCAAATATAATATTAGTATTGTCTTTTAGATACACTTGTAAAAAGGAATAAGCTGCTTTTTTATGGCTTTCAGTACACAAGAACCTCATGCATACAAATGCCTTTCATATACTGTTGAGCTTAGTACTCAAAGCTATTGTTAGCTGATAAAATATGATAAAAATTTTGATGCAAGAATTAAGTGTTGAAGCATCCATTTGAGCTGTCAAATTTTAGTATGTAAAAATGAATAATTAAATAAATAAAAACCATTAAGACTATTTTGTTTATCAACATGCTGTATCTATATGCTAATATAATAAATAGTAAGCTATGAAGGTCAGTCTTGGTTTTTACTCTAACAAAAGATAAGTCTCACAACTGAATAAATATTTATATGTATAATCATATTAATCATCACTTAAACTTGACTTACTATTGTCAACAGAATACAATAGGGCATTTGACACAGAATTCCTCTTATTAATTGAAATGTGTTATTGATTTCTTGAAGTTGTATTTTACATTTGATCTTAGCCAAAAGGCTGAGAAGCAATCTGAAGCTTTATTTTAAAAATATTTTATAGAACAACAACTTTGGTAATGGGTAGGGATAAATAACTTAAGATAATAGTTAAATCACAAAAATCTCTTGTCTTTTTCCATTTAGTCAAGTAAAGAGACACATGACAGAGATGAGAGACAAAGTCTTCTAAGCAATATCCTTGCCTGCAAGCCACAAAGTCTAGTAAAGCTATTATGTCTAGAAAGTTGAATACTCAAGGTGAATAAGAGGGTTTTAAAGGGCTGAGGAGTGGGTTGCAAAAATGGTAGTATAACCTGCCATTTGATTCTATAATTCCTCTACCAGGTATATATCCAGAAGACCAAAAATCACATTATAACAAAGATATTTGTACCAGAATGTTTATTGCAGCCCAATTCATAATTGCTAAGTCATGGA
>CAUYON010199346.1:0-15751 GCA_963573935.1 Arctocebus calabarensis
TAGTGATTAAAAGGCCATGATGGCTATGTTAAATAGTTCAATGAAAATATTTCAGAATGTATATAAAGTCAGCACATTGTGCCCCATGATTGCACCAATGTACACAATTATAATTTAATAAAAATTAAAAAAAAAAGAAAAGAAAAACACCTAAATAGCCAAATCAATACCATGATAGGAAAAGTTGAAGGAATCATAGTTTTGATTTAATACAAAGCTATGGTAATCAAATGTATGGTTCTGACATAAAAATAAAACATGGACTCATGGAACAGAATAGGGAGTCAGAAATAAACCCAAACATAATATAAAATATTATGAAATAATATTTGACAAGGACACCTAGAGGCCACAATGGAGAAAGGATGGTCTTTTCAATAAATGGTAATAGGAAAATTGGGTTTCCACATGCAAAAGAATGAAACCGGGCCCTGATACACAAAAATCAACTCAAAATGAAAGTTCTAAATTTGAGGCCTGAAACCAGAAAACTTGTAAAAGAGAACATAGGAGAGAAGTTTCTCAACACTGGCCTCTGTGGTGATTCTTTTAAACATTACACAAAAAAACTCAGGCTACAAGAATGAATGTAATGTTAAGGGATTATTAATACATCAAACTTTAGAGCTTTACAACAAAGGAAATCAACAAAATTAAAAAGTAATCTATGAACTGGAAAAAACATCTTTATACCACATATCTGATTAAGGGTTAATATCTAAAATTTTTTAAAGCACTCTTAAAACGCAATAGCAGTTACAAAAAAAAAAAAGCAAAGGACCCTGACACCAAAACATAATGGTTTTCCCGCCTTCTCTTGTAAACATTCTCTATATCCCTCTTGGAGTGCCAAGAGGACCTCAAGCCCGGGGGAGGATAGTCAGACTGGGGCAGGCCAAGAGCCCAAAAGGGGGGTAGGAATTCAAATCTGTGGTTAGTCCTCAGCGGTATAATAGGATGGTAGGTAAAAACTGTTCTCAAGAGGGTAACTAAATGTCCAGATGGAAGTGTGCAGGCTTCTCTGTGTAACCCCTGGGAAATAACTAGCTATTTTCAGAATGTAAATAAAGGAGGCACAAAGAAAGTAGTGAAGAGATTAGGGGCATGGCCTTCCCTTGACAGCTAAATTTTTCTAAGCATCCAGGCAAGAGGCGACCACAGTAAGGGACAGAGCCCCAAGCTCTGGATGGCACCCAGTGGGGTAAGTGCATTCCAGGGAAGGAGCAAAAGTCATTGGAAGCAGTGTCCAAGTTTCAGAAACTACATTTGTTTTGAGGTCCATCCAGGACTTCTCTTGACAGGTCTAGTCAAAACTATAAAAAATAAGTTGAATGTAAATTGCACTGAATTGAGTCAAAAAAGAGAAACATCAGGGTAGAATGCTTAGCTACATAGTACTTTCCTTTATAATAGGAACAAAAGGTCCAGGCATCCTAATATTTTACCTTCTGTGTATGTACATACATTTACAAACATTTTATTAAATATATGAAACAACTCTAAAGCAGCTATTCCATCCATGTCACAGACCTGGAAACAAAATTAAAAAGATTGTTATCTAGTCATAGAAGCAAGACAGACTTAGAGCCAGAAATAGTTTAGTATTTGAAACTAAGTTAGTCATGCTCATGTGACCATAATGAAATGTTCTTTTCAGAATCCTTGGACCCACTATCAGCATGTCTGTCCCAGAATTAGCAGGCATGTCACCAGTGTCCAGTTAAAAATGCTCTTACATGGGCTGACACAAATTATTTCTAGGGAATGCTGTAGATTAAGTGACACAATTGTGGTACTGCAACTTAGTTCAGTCCACCACTTGAGATGCCAATCGTCAACTTGGTGGATATCAATTTATACATATGCCCCAGTCTAAAACTCAGTTGAAATTATATTGGCTAAAGTGGTCTTAATACAAATCAAAGTTATAAATAATAGGTTTAAGGTCACTTTCTGGGCACCAATTCTTTCATGATTAGTAACCACTATCTTGACTTACCCACGTGTTGAGTCATTAAGCTCCTTCCTGCTTTAGAATGTTGATCCATCACTGTATCTCTAGAGAACACTTCACATTCCCCCTGTTACATATAAAATTGTGTAATGACCAGTGCTCTACTTGGAGCCCCGTCCCATCTATATAATTCCTGTACTTTTCAGGCATCCTCTAAGAAGTTCCAACAGAAAAACATAAGGAAATTATTCCAATTTATAGAATTTAAATTTTGGTCTACTTCAACATTAAATGGTAAGAATTCAGGGAAAGGCAGCTGTTGTCATGTGCCAAGAACTTCACGCTTATCTATCTCATTTGTTCTTGTACTTATGAGGTTTGATGATTAAGTTTGAAAACTCATTCTGGAAAGTGTTAGTGTTCAACTCATTCATTGAAAGTGACTGTAGAGATACTCAGCAAAGTACTCCCCTTGCAAAGCTACACACCTGCTGTTGGGAAGCTATACACTGAAGCCAGCACCTAGTCCATCTTTCAAAGCAATTTTGAAACTCTTTCTGGGATGGCCATCAGAGCTGTTGTATGAAGGACTGAAACATTAAGTTTGCAAACTTGCCACTGTGAGTTTACGTCGGCAGCACTATACAAACAACTCGGGTTTCATAACTCTGGATTATGAGTGTCTCACAGCTGTGTTCTTGTCAACGTGTGGCAGTGCCTCGCTGAGTGGCATTCATTATTAGATGTTTTTGTGTAATGTACAACAAGAGTTATCATTTCAGAAAGAGTTCCAAAATTGCTTTGAAAGGTGGACTAGGTGCTGGCTTCAGTGTATAGCTTCCCAATAGCAGTACTTTGAAGGTGACTAGAGTGATATGCAATGATTGGGTAAGTAGCACTTTTTCTGGGATGGGTTCCTGAATTTATCAGACCTCATATGCTTTGCAATACTCTCCTTACTTTACATCTGAAAAAGTGGCTTAAACAGGTTACACAATTTACCCAGAGTAAGACAAAATTCTGAACTGGGAAATGTGGCTGGCTTGTCAGATGGCAAAGCTGGTACCTTGTGTGGCTATGTGGTGCTATCTCCCAGGACCTCATTCCTTAACTCATCTGATAAGATCCAGAGCAAACTAACATTTGGACCTGGACAAAGGACTTTACGTGTGTTATCACTTATTTACATTTTGAAGTACCTAACTTACAATTACTGATGAATCAGGGAAAGTTAATGTTAAAAAAACTTGTGAACTTTTAAATCTCTCAATTTAAATCTCTTGTTTCCATTCAGTTTACCTAGACAACAGCTGGCCAAGAAAGAAGGTATAACTCAAAAAACTTAGAACGAACTGTGTTAGAACATGAATTAGGAAAATAAGGAAACCTTGAAGCTATGACAATGACATTTCTTAAGCTTTTACTATGGAAATATAATGGCTTTGGAAATTTATTTTCTATTTATATTTTGCATAAAAATATAAAATGTGTGGTTTTTGAAACAATTTGTGGAAATTTGGTAAGTATCTTTTCTTGCCCACCTCCTTTGACATAGACTACCACAGAAGGCATTAGAGGAGTGATCTAGGATGAGCCTTGAAGGATGGAGAAAATTTCCCTAAGCAAAAGCCAAAGAGGTATTGAAACTTCCCAGTTAAAACGTGCCTTTGTGAAGAAAGTTATAAGCAATTGTAAAGTGTCCTTGAGACTTGCTGACTTTGCTCAAGATCTAAGATCAGGAAGGCAGTCCTGAGACAGGGCTCACAAGCGTTTTCCTTCCCTGACGATGGGACAGCAGGAGTCCTTGCTAAGTTCTTAGCACAGGCACTTGTCCACTCCTTCCTTGTCTGTCCTACAAGGTGCTTATAAGTAATGACCAGTGCTTTAGTGCTAATCCCCTTGTCTCCTCAAACTAGAGACCAGGAAGGATGTGGTCCGTAAGAAGGGTTTTGCTGTGTTACCGGTCCATTCTTTTTTAATCCCTCTTATTAGATGGACAAAATATCTAGTAACATCTTCTCAAAAGATATAGCTCTTCTTTACTTATGTCATAAGTGATGCCCAGATTCTCATCAGGAATTTTAGTATAGTATTTCTTTAGGGTAAACTTTTCTTATAGAATTTCTGTTCATTGTCCAGTTTAGCCAAAAAATGTGATTAATCTTAAATGATCTTATCTTGGAGAAATTAGGTTTTGTACCAAATATCTTTGTAGAAGTCAATTATATTTGACAATCTGAACAAACCAATGTTAAACTCCTTTTGAAGAAAAGGGAATTGTATTTCACTAATGTATTTTCCCTAGTAAATTGTCCCCTTCTATCTTTTAATCAGGTTTAAACAACTTATAAGCTTATTTGTAAGTCACCTGGTCACTTTGTAAAGCCAGAATATACAAAAGGAAGAAAAAAGCACCCAGAGCCCCGTTCACTAACAAAATCTTGGTGCAACTCTCCCCAGACTCTTTTCTATTTTAGGGAATTTTTCTTTATCTCATATATTCTTTAATGAAATTAAATCAGTCTAATCTGCCTTCTGGTACCTCACTATAATATAAACATTATACCAGGAAAATCCCTAAAAACATTATCAATATCATCTAATTCATTGAATGCATACACTAAAATTTAAACAATGCTTTATTTTTTAATATACATTACTCTAACTTTTGCAATTGCTGATTTTATACTAATGAAAACACCCAACCCCTGTGTGCTAATGTTTCTATGACCAGTAATGAGAAGCATATGCAGGCACCTGGCTAAATACACTACATGGATTTACATGTAAACATTACATTGAACTTCTGTATTTTTCATTTATTTTAGTTTCACAAAATAAAATGAGTGAATAAGGGAATTCATACTTTGGGGAATTTCTACAGTGCACTCAGGTGATGTAGCAGTAAAAATCACAAGCATGCCTGTTCTGTACATAACGGTGAGCATCGTCACAGATTACTACTTTTATAAAATATGCAATATATTAATTTTGAAGTTGGCATTTGGAATTCTTTATCCTAGGTGCCATCAGTTGCCAGGATGGATAGAATCTAGTCAACAGTTTCCCAACACAGTATTTGTCACAAGAGAAAGCTCAAACTAAGAGTTCCTGTCTCCTGAATACCTAGTATTCCAAACATGTTCACCTCCAACAATGCCTGCTCTGTGCCTACCTCCTTCCGGCTCACTGGCATCCCAGGACTAGAGTCCCTGCACATCTGGCTTTCCATCCCCTTTGGCTCCATGTACCTGGTGGCCGTGATGGGAAATGTGACCATCCTGGTGGTGGTAAAGATGGAACGTAGCCTGCATCAACCCATGTACTTCTTCTTGTGCATGCTGGCTGTCATTGACTTGGTTCTGTCAACCACAACTATGCCCAAACTTCTGACCATCTTCTGGTTTGGTGCTCGCAACATTGGTGTGGATGCCTGCTTGACTCAGATGTTCTTTATCCATTGCTTTGCCACTGTTGAATCAGGCATCTTCCTTGCTATGGCTTTTGATCGCTATGTGGCCATCTGCAACCCGCTACACCATACCTTGGTGCTCACCCATGCTGTGGTGGGTCGTTTAGGGCTGGCTGCCCTCCTCCGTGGAGTTCTCTACATTGGACCTCTGCCCCTAATGATTCGCCTGAGGCTGCCCCTTTACCAGACCAAAACTATTGCTCACTCCTACTGTGAGCACATGGCTGTGGTCACCCTGGCATGTGGTGACACAAGGATCAATGACTTATATGGAATGGGGATTGGCTTCCTGGTATTAATCCTGGATTCATTAGCCATCACTGCCTCATATGTGATGATTTTTAGGGCTGTAATGGGGCTTTCTACCCCTGAAGCCAGGCTTAAAACGCTAGGGACATGTGGTTCTCACATCTGTGCCATTCTCATCTTCTATATTCCCATTGCTGTCTCCTCGCTCACTCACCGCTTTGGCCATGGTGTACCTCCCCACATCCATATCCTTTTGGCCAACCTTTACCTCCTCATCCCACCCATCCTCAACCCGGTTGTCTATGCTGTCCGCACCAGGCAGATTCGTGAGAGACTTCTCTATATTTTTAAGGCAGGGACTCAACACAGGTGACTTCTATGTCCATGAGACATATACATTTGTGTGTGTGTGTGTGTGTGTGTGTGTGTGAGAGAGAGAGAGAGAGAGAGAGAGAGAGAGAGAGAGAGAGAGAGAGATATAACAGAATAAGGCTGACTGGGAAAGCCCATGACATTTCTGGGTCATACCTTAACTTTGGGGATAAGGGTTGGCAATCCCACAGTCTATTCTGATAATTGTGTTTATGCTACATAGAAAACCTATATCTTAAAGTTGTCAATTTCCTTGAAAGGAAATTCAAGGCATGAGGAGTTAGTCTTCACATTACAATTTCCTTTTCTCACCTACTTAACTTCATAAAATTAAGCACAATAACCATAAATACCACACAGGAAGTAAGATCACTTTTGTCCTTTACTATTTTGGCATAAGATTTCTAGTTTCTCTTTGAAGAATATTATAAAGCACAATTTATAACACCTTTTTGAAGACAGTTTATAAATGGTTAGAAAAGCTTGTCAACACAGTTGAAATTTTCCAGACTTTCACTACTTTTGGCTTGGTCACAGAAAAGACCTTTTATTGAAGATGGAGAAAATATAAGAAGTGTTATTCTAACAGGAATTGGAATAGAACCGCACTACCCACAGAAGTTAATATCCTCAAATAAGGGCCTTCTCCACTTATATGAACAGTGGGTTTGCAACATGCCACAACTCACTAATAGGGTTAACAGAGAACAGGAAGGGACATTAGGAGATTCCACTTCAGAGACCCTGAAATGGTATATCTAGGGTATGGTACATCTAGTCATGTATTTAGGAAATTACAAAAGAAAGATAAGTGAGATTGTGAAGGAGATTGGGTAACAAATGGGCCATAAGTGAGGATAGTTGGAGGCCTTATCGTGAATATAAACCTTGAAATTATTCCAAATCTCTTTGGAGAACTCCTGTTGCTACTTCTGATTTTGTGACAACTTGACTCTTATTATTTGATCATAAATTTTTCACAATGAGACTACGCAGGCTAGAAACCCATAGAAACTTTGTGGTGATGTGTGAAAAGTAGAATGAAGCTTCACTCCCAATTCTAGTGACCCAGTATCATGGTTGTGTACCTCTTAGTTCTCAATGTTTGACTTTAAATCATTGAAATTCCTAGGTTTACAAACCGTAACTATCTATGAAGTCTAAAGAAATGACCCAGAAATTTCATGGGCTTTCCCAGTCAGCCCTACCCTTATCCTGAACTTAGAAATAAATCACTTTAGTATTTTTAAAAATCAAAAGAAGCAAGTAAGGTAGAGCTAGAATACAAACCTCATATCATCCCAAAAGTGTAGAAGACTTGGAATAGTGCAAGCTCATTTTAAACTTTAGCATAAACCCCAAATTTCTATTTCCCCAGAATTCTATTTCTATTTCCACTGCCTAACTTCACAGTTATTTGGGCCATATCTTGTTAATCTTCATTATTTTGGGGTGAGGGGTGGTCATTTCTCCATATCAAGTTCCCTCAAGTCTAGTGCCAAAGCTGAATTCAACCAATGGGGGAGGATAGGAGGGTTTCTATTAATATAACCTTAGTGCCAAATGTAATCTGATTTTTTTTATTTTAGGCTTGGGGAAAAGATACTATAGAAGCCTCAGAGCAAGAAATTTATCTCATAGAGTGATCTCCTGACCATAAGACTGGGCTAGAGAAGATGGAGATGATGTTCAAATTCATTGGTAGCACAAATATTCAGGGAAATGACCAGCAACTTTTGTCATGGGATAGCTTTTTGGCACAATGCCAAAAGTCCACTTACACCACATGAAAAGATTCAGGGCTTTCAGGAAACTGCTCAGATAAGAAATTTAGCAGGGGCTGGTTTAAAGGTAAACTAGCTGACTTTTCTTTATTCTACCTGCTCAACTTATTATTCCCTCTTGGGGGGATGTTTTCCCTTGCTAAGAATAAGGTCATCTTTATTGTCCCTAAATTGGACCACTGCACAACCTGGCCAACTATATGTTCTCACCTGCAGGCTTGGACTCAAGTTGAGGCCTTAAACATTCTTAGTCATTGATTAAAGTTGTTGGGGTTGTTCAAAATGGTGATCAAACATGTTGCTAAAAATGTAGAAACTAGCCCCAATCCTGAGCCAAATTCCTTAAATCCTAATATGAGCTGCATAACCTGACCTGCCTCTCTGACATACCCAGATACCAAAGATATCTTTGCTCACTGTTCATCACAAGGACCCCTGTGGTGCTCCATAAGATCTCCTAATTTCTTTGGATTGATAGCCCCGGCTTTTAGCATTTCTGTCTTTAGAATTCCAGCCAGTCCCAATCTCAAGATGCTTTGGGGCAGTCCCTTGTGGGAACTCCTCTGACTCCTAGTTGCAGTCACCCCCAAAATGAAGTTTGGGCAGCAGGAATAATAATAAAACTTCAAGTCTAAAGAGCTTGCATGTATTCTCATAGGTGTTATGCTCTATCAAAGAACTTAGTAAAAGGAGAGATGCTAAAAGATATAACTTTTTAATAAAGCCAACAGTTTATAGTATTTATTATGTGCTAATAGAGTTCATATACTATAAAACTTCTATGTAGAACAAAATCACTACTTTGAAGGTACGAGTATCACATGAAGGATGAGATGATTCCTACACCAAACAGGAGAACAAGTCAGATCTTATAACCTGAAGATACTTATATAATCCACTACACCATTATTCAATTTACTAAATAATAATGACAGCTTCCAGAATGTATAAATCAGTTATTACAGAAAAAATGTCCACAAAATCTCAGTGGCAGACAACAATAACAATGTATTTCTCATACATCTCAAGATAGGCTGAGATGACACTACTGATCTCTGCTAGGTTTGCTGATGCATCTGCAGGTTGGCGGGGGATTGGCTAATCCAATCTGGGCTTGGCTGTGGGGTTCTGCTTCAAACTGCAAGTTGATCAGGCTGTTCTGCTCCACTTTTCTCTTATCTTCCTTGGCCCAGGGAGGTAACCAGTCATGTTCACAAATTTCAAACTTCTGTTTCACACCTGCTAATACCTCATTGATGAAAGTGTGCACATGACAAAGCCCATAGTTAATGTGTGGGAAGGTATACTCTGGGAGTGTGAATATTTGTGAACATTAACAGATGAATAGCTCTATCTCTACTAAGGAAAACCAAATGAGAGTTTGGAAAGTCTCAGGGAACAGAGTCAGAGGTACTTGGTTTATATGATTTTCTTTCATGCTGTCCAGTGTCTAGCGAACATATCTCAATGCCTGGAGAGTTGAAGTACATAGGAACTGGCTAAAGACCCATTTAAACCATCTACCTCCATGGGTGTCTATGAAGTAAGTATTAGCACAGTAATGTGAGCCTGGAGGAGCTTTTTCAGAGATATTAGATTTTCTTGTTTCTTAGAATTGGGGGAATTTCTGTTGATTATCACTGAGAAGACAAAATGGTTATAAAACACAAAATAAAAGAACATAGTAGTATAAGTAGGCCTTCATGAAGTATATATAATAGCTTCTTTAAAAATTGCTGAAGAAGTATTTGATTCTGACAGTTTACATAAGAAAAAAAGCAGAGAAACAGATGAAATCTAGTATTTTTAGGACATGAGAAAAAATATGTGTGCTTTGTTTCCTTAAATTCTCAGTCTTGAGCTGTTGTAAGTTGGAATCCAAGATAGGGCTCACAACTCTAGCAATAAGCTTTCCTTGGGAGTTGTCTCACAGCATAACCCAAGTCTCAGTGGTTTACTACAGAAACAACACAGTCATCCCCGTTCATGCTATATGAACCCTGTGGGCCAGCACTGACTATGGGTCAGTCACATCTGCTCCATGTATCTCCATCATGAGTCTAGGCTGAAAGAAAAATCCTGATTTATGATATGTATGTTTTTGTGGCAGAGGATAAGAACAAGAGGTAAGCCAAGCTATACAACTACATTTTAAAACTGCTGATTCTTGAGACACATTTCAATACTACTCACTTGATCTTAGCCAAAAGGCCAAGAAACCAATACACATTTCAATACTACTCCAATTCCTTTATCCAAAGCAAATTTCAAAGTTTAAAATTAATGGAATAAGGAAATACCTCTCCCATGACAGAACAGAGTAGATATCATGAACCATCAGTCTACTATACCTATATATCTTAAATACAGTCATGTATTTAAGTCAGTCATGTATCACTTAAGGGTGATGATATGTTCTGAGAAATATGTTAAGTTGTCTTATGTGTAAACATCAGAGAGCACCGACACAATTTTTAATGGTATAATCTGCATACCTAGGGTATATGGTATAGCCAATTGCTCACAGACTACAAACCTATATAAAATGTTACTGTACTGAACACTATAGGCAATTATAACACAATGATCACTTGTGTGACTGTCTAAACATAGGAAATATATGCTAAAATATTAAAATGTTATGGGACCACTGTCACATGTGGTCCATCATGACCAGAACATTATTATGTGGCATAGGACAGAATATACTTTACAGAGGTCTCAGCTTCAAGAGGTAAGGGTACTATTACTGTTTCCACAGTCCATAGTTCAAAGGTGGTATTAAACTCTTCCATTCATTAAATAAATTACTATTTTTAGAGATAAAATACATATGTGAAAAGTTGGATATATAATATATATTGATGTAAAGATATTTCAGAGGACTCCTTTGCCAAGTGATCAATAAAGGAATTGTCCACGTGTGTGGGTCAAAAAGTCAAAAAGGGGTTGACTTAATGGAAAGAATGGGTCTCTTTCAAAGTGGAGCTGTCTAACTGTAGAGACAATATCTTTGGGAGATAGCAAGCCAAAAAGAGTGGGGGAGAGTGGAATCCATCCACCAAAAAAGGTATTTGGAGGTAACTTCAGTACTGGATAGGGTGTTGGCATTTGAGTCCCAAAATTTGTGGTTCAATTCCTCACTCATACTCTGCATGAAAAGGTCACCAAAATCTTAGCTACTTGGGCCAATCTCAGCTGATATCCTACAGTCTTTCTCCTAAGTGACAATATTACTTTGGAGGGTTCTTTATGTCTTCCTTAGCCATGTGATAAGTCTGGGAGAAAGGGAATGTCAAACCTTTTCTATCAGACTAGATTATAAGTGAACACCTAATCTGAATTGATTGGTCAATCTGTGAGCAAAAGGACTCCATTTTCCTTCTCATACTGGAGAACTGCCAAACAAAGACATTCTGCAATCTTCTTCTTAAATTTTTCCTCTCCACCCCAATTCAGCCTTCACCAGTACTGAGCCAGTGGGGGGGGGGGGTAAAAAGAACTATACATCTACACAAACTTTCTCTGGAATAGAATGAGCACATGATCACGAATCTGCTTTGTCTTGACACCATAGATAATGGGATTTATCATGGGTGGAAAAAGAAGATAGAAGATAGCAAGGAGGATGTGAACATGAGGGGCAGCACGGCGGGCTACACGGTGCATTACTGAAGAGATGACAACAGGTGTGTAGGTGGACAGGATGGCACCTATGTGAGACACACATGTTCCAAATGCCTTGTAGCGGGCTTCCTGAAAAGCAAGCTGTAGAACTGCCTGAAGGATAAAGATATAGGACAGGATAATAAACAGCAGATCCAACACCACAATAAACATGGCCACAGCAATGCCATAGATATTGTTGAAGCGTGTGTCCCCACATGCCAGTCTCACCACCGCCATGTGTTCACAATAGCAGTGGGCAATCACTGGGCCTCGGCAGTAGTGGAAACGTCTCAGCAGAAAGTGGAGTGGAGTCATCAGCATAACAGCCCTGGCCACAGCAGCCACACCAATCTTGGTGATAAGGGCCCTAGTCAGGATTGTGGTATAGTACAGTGGCTTGCAGATGGCCACATAGCGGTCAAAGGCCATGGCCAGCAGCACTGCTGATTCCATGATGGAGAATGAGTGAAGAAAGAACACCTGGACCAGACAAGCATAGAAGTTGATTTCATGATCTCTGACCCAAAAAATAGCAAGCATTTTGGGCAATGTTGTAGAAGAGAGGACTAGGTCAATGGCTGCCAACATGGCCAAAAATAGGAACATGGGCTCATGAAGAGCTACATCAGCCCGGATGATGTAGAGAAGTGTGCTGTTTCCTAGCAGAGCCAGAGTATAGGCTGAGAAGAAGGGGATAGAGATCCAGACATGCAAGTGCTCCAAACCAGGAATTCCTACCAACAAGAAGGCAGCTGGGTGGGTTGAGGTAGTATTGGAGGTTGACATAGCTCCTAGAAATTCTCTTGTCAATTTTTGCAGAGCCTCTTCACCTTCTATACATTTTCTACAGTATACTACATATGATTAGAGTTTATCCTCTGATATCCCACCTGCAAGGATTAGCTCTTGTTCACATTTCTAGATCTTAAATAACTGGTAACTTTCATAGACTTATAGAGAAGTATAATCCGTGTTTCCTACCCTTAAGGAACTTTAGATTTTCATTGTTGACAATATTAAATATCCATTGAATTGATATCACGTGACAACTTTCATAAAGGAATGGAGAATAGGTAGTAGTTTCTGTGTTCTTGATAATGCCAGGAATACCTTGAAAACAAAAAATGTTTAAATCAACTCACTTTTTATCACATACTTTGGTACAATTTCTGCCTTCTAGGTAAGCTAAACTCTGAAACACAAAAGCCAATTTCTGTCCTGAAATCTCAGACTAATATTAACGCTTAAATTAAATCTTGTAATTTCTAATGTCCTATTAACCACATAATCCGTATATGTGTATTTCTTTAGAACTATTCTATGATATGGTTGCCACTAGCCATATATCACTATGTAAATTTAAATTTATATTTAATAAAATAAAAACTCATAATTAATGAACACTTGAAAATATCTTATGTGTGACTAGTTGCTACCAAGAATATTTCATCATTGTAAAAAGTTTTTTTAGAGAGCATTTTTACAATATAGCTTTCAAAGCCTTTCAATACCCACAAATCTCGTAAATACAGCATTGCCTCCAGTTTACTGATAAAACAAAGAGCCTTTTTGTTCTTCATTGAAAGTGATGTTAAATTCCCTATTCATGTGGCTCTCTCTCCACCCATCTACCACCTCCTTCATTTTTGTCACAGAAGAACTCCCTCTAATCTAGCCAAACTCACTTCTGATTCCCATTATAGCTATACTTCATTGTTAACAATGTTTCACCTCTTCATCTTCTCCACCATTTTTTCCTTTTTTCTCAGACCTTTAAACACTGGAATTCCCAATTTTTACAGAGACCTTCTATTCCTCATAAGAACTTCATTAAGTGGACTTTATAAAGATTAAATGAGATTAGGCATTTACAATATTTACCACAATCATGGAACAAAGCACTGAAGAAAAACTACCTTTTTTAAAAAGTAAGAAATTTTTGGAGGAAATGTAATATCTTTAGGATATTATAGGTATCAGACAGCCATGTTTTTTGTCACAATTTCCAATCCATAAATAACTAGGCTTTTGTTTTCCTAGATGACCAATAGCACACATTTAGCATAACCAAATTGAAAAAAAAAACTGATTTCATTCCTTAACATATGAGCAAATTCTAAAAGCTGAAGGTCTTGGGTAATCTAGTACAGACCTGGAACAAATCACTTATCTCCTAGCTGCTGTTCCTTTCTGTATAAATGGGAACAAGCACTGCCCTATTTCTACCTGAGGTCTATAGGGAGAGGTTAAATGAGATTATGCACAAAATCCTTTTACATAATTCTTTAGTGTTTAGCTTCTCATTTCAAGTTACTGCTCCTGCCCTATTTCTAAGTATTGAATTTCTTCAGTCCTTAAGCTTGATCTCTTCTCAAATTTTGTATTCATATGACATTCTAAAATATAAACTAGGCTGGGCATGGTGGCTAACACCTGTAATCTTTGCACTCTGGGAGGTTGAGGCGGGTGGAATGCTTGAGCTCACGAGTTCAAGACCAGCCTGAGCAAAAGCAAGACCCCCATCTCTACTAAAAATAGAAAAACTGAAGCAAGAGGATCGCTTAAGCCCTAAGAGTTGAAGATTACTGTGAGCTATGATGCCATGGCATTCTACGGTGACAGCTTGAGACTCTGTCTCAAAAAATATATATATATATATACTAAATTTAAAGAGAAATATTTGAAATTTTTGCCTGAATAGGTTAAAGAAAAATCCATGAACAAAACAGACTGATTCCTCAGTAGAACAAGTTTGCTAAAGGTTGTAGATGTATAATAAATGGCATCATGAATAAGATAAAATGTTATACAATATATTCACTATCAGGATTTTTAAAAAGTATGAAGAATAGGGTAATGAGTAGGGAAAGCAGGATAAGTTAAATTTTTAAATAGATCACTCTAGGGCTCATTGGAAAGGGAATTTGAGCAAAAATTGGATAAAGTGAGGAAATACCTACCTTGATTCTTTAAAAAGCAGAACTGAGGATTCCATGCAAGTAGTATATAGAAATTGTTCCAGTGAACAAGAACAAGCTGAAAGAGTAAAATAAGAAAGCAGAAAAATGGGTATACAGATGCATTACTGATCTGGATAATGCTATTACTATGTCCAATTCCATATGATGACTCATGTAGAAGGAACCTCAGAATTGTCCACTCTAGGCAAGGAAAGGGGACATTTTTATACACTGGCTTCCATGCCCCAAAGGATATGGGTTGATCAAAAGAGTGTTAATTTTCTATTCTATGTTCACATAGGCACCAGAATAGCTGAATAAGATCTTTGAAGTGCCCATGAAATATAGCAGAGAAATCCTGGGGCAGGATGCAACTGACTAAGGCACTATCAACCCCTACTTATAACAATGGTACCCACAGCAGAGCTACACAAAAAAATGGGACCTGAGACCATGTCAGAAAAAACTTTCTAAAGAAACAGCTGTAGAAAAGGCCTGAAGACATAAAAGTGTATAGTATTCAAAGATCAGTGAGGCATCCAATAAAGCTAGATGAATAAATAGGAATATTAGAAGTCAAAGCAGTAGGGCCCACTTACACAAAGTTTTACCGGCCTTTGTACAATTTTACAAAGTTTCCTCATTTAACCCAGAATCAAAACTTATTTTCTTCGGAGAAGGGACATATTTGATTTTTTTTAAGTTTTCTATGGCATCTATGATGAGAATAGTATAAAGAAGCACAGGAAAAGGAACAAGTGTCTGGAGATATTTTTAGTAAACTAGGGAAAGAGAATGCTGACTCAAAAATCAAACTGCCAGTATACATGGTAAAAAGTAATAGGACTTTGAATATATTAAATAATTTAATGATTTTGGGTAGATTAGATATAGGGTATGAGAGAAAGGGGAATATGACACCCAGGTTTTGGTACCAGCAACAAAGAGAAATGAGTTGTTCCCAAATAAGATGGGAAAGGTATGGAGGGGTTGGTCAAGATTTCAATTTGGAACACAGTGAGTTTGAGACATCCATCAGAAATTTAGGTGAGGACAGTGATGTATTTGTGGAAAATAGTATTAAATCCACGGCAGTGGTCAACATCATTAAGACAGCATTCATACCAAAAAAAAAACTGAATTCAACATTAAGAAGTCACAGAGAAAAATCCCAGGAAGGCTATGTTAATCAGTTTGATGAAAATAGTTAAGATTGTATATGAAACCAGCACATTGTACCCCTTGATTGCACTATTGTACACAGCTATGATTTAATAATAAAGACAATAAA